>JAZDUA010000739.1:387500-617874 GCA_038098605.1 Gryllus longicercus | reverse complement strand
CTCTTAAATATGTAGTTAGATAGTCACTAGTAAAAGCGATTTCTTCGATGCTCAAATGTTCAGATAAAACTGTGAATTACAACAACGGAAACAAAATACTTTCATCTGATCAGCTACAACTGCTCATAGTGTAACATGGTAACAAATGAAATGATTTGTTTACTTGAATTAATATAAAATGAAAGTTGGTAAGACATTTTTTGAAAAACATACTGTATAACGGACATTTTGAATGGAATTTTATCTTTCTCGTGGTATTCCGCCACCCGGCTCCTGCCTCGACATTTCCTATTCGCAAAATCAAATGTCACCTTTACCACTCGTATCGTAAATGTGCCTGGAACCCACGCAGGTTGCTGTGTACTTCGCCCTCGCTTTGCACTTGCGCGATACACACTGCATAAGTGCAGGTGGCACGTCCTAAGTCGCTCGTGTCACACACCCACATAGTAATAGGAATGCGAATATGGGTAACAATGAAGGCCAAAGATACAGAGGGTAGTTCGTCTGTCGCCCTTTAATATCCTTTCGGCCTGCAGCCCCCGCCGGGCAGCAATTAGGAGCTTTTAGAAATAATAATAATAACAACTGATTGCACGATAGAGATTTGCAGAGATAACAGTAGGTTTGGATAGATTGATTTTGGATACATTGATTGTTGTCTTCTCACATAATACTGATCTCCGCCCCGCTCCGCCCCGCTCCGCCCCCGCTCCGCCCCGCTCCGCCCAATGGCCATCCACGAACGCCCATCCGCGCCCCTCTTCGTCGGAAGTAATTTGCAGATTTCACCTTCAATTACTCAGAGTGTAATTACACTATCAGAATGAATCAAAATGCATTTATTAGAAACTTTTATGAATTTTCAGAAAATGTTGACATACTTTGGTGGATTACTCAAAATGTTCGAAATGTTCACAATAAACTTGAAGTATATGTATATGAAGTTTATGGTGTATAAATTCAACTTTAACTGGTGGGAAAGGGAAAGGGAAAGTGTAATGGGATGTTTTTTTACGAATCTAATGTTCATAGTATCTTTTGATTTGTTTTAAAGATCGAAACAAAATTTCATTAATATTGGAAAAATGATTTATTAACTACTACATTTACAGATAGAATTGAAAATTATAGGAAAGTGTCGAAATTAATGTACATTAAGTAAAGACCATCCGTTAATGAAAATAGTTATTTTGAAATTTTTGACATCTTAACTTTTATTGAGGTAGATTGCTTGTGCTGGAATCCATATTCTAAAGTTAATGAAGAGGTTTCGTTAATTTCGTTGAAGTTGAATGCATTGCGTGCTCTGAACGCGTTTATTATTTAGTGCCGCGTAAACTACGTTAAACTTGGCAAAAGAAGACCATCTGCCCACAAAATCACTGACGAAGTGCAAGTATGTCGCTTAGTGCTTAACATTAATACGGTACTTTTTATTTTTTTTATTTTTTACGTATCAAATGCTTTCTTTATCGTGAATGTTAAGCAAATCAATGTTGAATATGAAAGGTCGACTTATGTTCTATAGTTGTGTTCTTTCTTCAAAAAATTAAATACGAATGTACTTGTACCTTCTTACTTCTCTCATAATATTTCTTATCTTAAAACATGAGGATACCAGAAATTCTCCGTACGTAATATTCCTAAAAGCGACACCAATTTTATAATATTTTTTCTTAGTAGCAACGACCTGAAGGTACATAACTCTTCCAGTAAATTTTAAGGTTCAATGTATTTAAAATATTACGTTTCATATCGTATTTTTTAACAAAAGTTTCTGTTTCTTGCAAAAGTTCCTCTTCTTCTCATTAAGTTTGTTCTTAGTTTTAAGTAAGTGCAATATACTTATTATTATATTATTGTATTATAATATTTTATATTGTCTAAATTTTGCGATGAGAACACTACGAACTATCTAGATTAGTGATGACTCGGAATATCATTACAATTTTAGGTATTCTTCTCCTCTTGAAGCAACAAGTATTTGTAATGAATATAGCTGCATCCATACATGAAAATGTAATTTGGAATATTAAAATGTGTACTCTTAAGTCAATTATTTAGAAATCTCATTACTTAGAAATATATCTAATGCAATGTCAGAGTTCTGAAGGAGGATCTAGGAATGGAAGATGAAGGATGTGAATGAATTAGAGTAAACTTTGTTTAATAAAATATTTATTTCTGTAGTACAATTACATGTGCATATTTAATGACTAGTTCACCATATGCGATACGTATGCATTAGCGTACCCATACGTAAATATGTTATAAAATACAACTATTCCTTGATGGAATACATACACTCCAAAACTATCTTCTGGGCATTCTTAATTATAAGTACTAAAAATTTTTGCTTTGGTACAGTAGCGGCAATCTGATTTGTATGTACAAAATTGTTGACAATATGGAACAGAGATTAGCAGAAAGGAACTCAAATAAACGTTTTTCTTCTATCATAGAATAATCTTGTTTCGGTTTGAAATGAGTGTGAATTGTTGCTTACCATTCTATATAATATAGTCCATTTATGAATGTGCAGATAGTATATTTTCATGTATTACAATTGGAAATTCATCTTTATATAGATTAATGTACGCTTGCCAATTTGGAGAAATGAATTATTTTTAATAGATCAGTACTAAGTAAATAAAAGTAGTGTTTTAATGATGATTCAGAACCAAATTCAAAACAGAAATCCTTTTTTATTTCCTTCACAGATTAAATGACATCAAACCCGGTTTTGGAAGTCTACAAAAGCCATGTGAGTATAATTATTCTCTTCCTTTAAAAATCTGAATGAATATAAAAAAATATGACCTTTCGATGAATTTAAGGCATTTTCTGGTATATATTTATAATAATGTTGTTAACTTAGAATGTATTTCATTGTAAAATTAATCTTCTTAGAGTGAAGTTACTTCAAATTAAAATAAACTCTTCAATTGTTTGAGTGCCTGAATGAATGTTTTAAATAATGTGCTTAAATCATCGCATTTTTTCGAAAAAATGCAATAAATCCAATTAAGTTCCGAAAACAATACACCACTATTTTGGAAGAAAAGTGCAGGTGTTGACAAAGAAAACACATAGACACTATTTTTTTGCTTTCCTTATACCCACATATGACAATAATTTATCTGTTAATAGTTTTATTTGCTTATAATGGAAAATTTTACTTCTTGGATACAAGTCTATGTGAAAATAAGCTTCTCAATTCCTTGCAGGGTGTCTGATTACGTATTGAATATAAAAGTAATGAAACGCACTTTTTCGAAATGTTGCATTACATCCAACTCAAATTGCTGAAATCAATCCATCAACATATTGGAAGAAAACTACCTCTACTGAGAAAGAAAAAAAAATAATATACTATCACTACCCTTAGCCATATCTAACATTGCGTCGGCAAAGATCGATCAACTGTTTTATAATTGAAGACCTCAGAGCAATAAATGATATGCCACCTTTCTGATGAAATTGTGTATTTCTGTGCACCACAGATGTCTCTATATGTAAGGATTTTATTTTAAAGATTCACCGCAAGATAGCAACGTAAATCTTAAATTAATTTTTAAACTCCTATTAATGTTTTTATTCCTAATGTTTAAACTTTTTCTTTCCTTTTTATTAAAACTTAGTGTAGTGGCATAGCATGTTATTGCTCCGAGATCTTCAATTATTCGCGGGTCTCCATGACAATGCACACGCATTCTCTCCGAGGGACAATTCCTTTTTTAAAATTCATTTCTACCTGTTCGACAAGTTCGTTTTTCAGAGGTTTGAACATTACAAATAAACTATAGGTGATTTGGTGATTCAACTAGAGGTGATTTGATTTTCAAAGAAACCTGAAGTAGGAGTTATTAACATTTAAATTTTGAAAGGAGGTTATGTTACTAAAAAATGAAGTTTGTAAATAAAATGTTGGGTAGAAGGCTAATACATTGTAAATTAGAATTTATGGTGGATGAAATATGTATTTAGGGAATTTTGAAAGTGCGCGTCGTGGAAAATGATATGACGGACTTTGGTGTAGTGGTGTAGTATGTTGTTGCCTCGAGGTCTTCAATTGTTCGCGGGTTTCCATGACAACGCGCGCGGCGTCCTCTTCGAGGGACAATTCGCGGGTGCGCGACGCGGCGCGGCGCGGCGCGAGGCGAGGAGGGCGGGCGGGCGACGCGCGCGCAGCCGCCAATTTGTCACGGCGCAATTAGCGCGGCGAAATTGCCTGCGAGTGCTCGCAACTCGAAATTGCTCGCCAACCTGCAGCCAAGACGGCAATATAAAACGCGTCTAATTTAGCGCCTAACACTCTCTGTCAACAACAGCACCCCCCCCCCCAGCCTCCCGCTGTCTGGGAGTGGGGGTGTTGTTTACTTCAAGGGAAACTTTTGTGTCGTCGGAGGTAATTTGGATACTTTTCTGCTCACAGAGAGTGGAAAGAAGTGGTACAGTTTGCATAGTATCATTAACGATGTGCATCGCCTTTTTAAAAAAAATCTGTGATATAGTTTGTCTTCTTTTTCAAACTTCACGTCGAACTAAACAGTTATGAAGATATTTGGGAATGACGTGAATAGCATAAAAGTGAAGGACGTAGTAATAATAAAGAAAGATAAAAGACGAATATATGTACGATGATATTAAAGTTGAACGGAAACATTTACCTTTGATCTCAAAGTTGAAACTTGATAAAATATAAATACAATGATTGATAGGGGTATACGACACTTTAAAAATAATAAAATGAATATTGAAGTATTGAAAAGGAAGTTCTATCGTTTTATTTATGTTATCGTGTTTTAACTATTGAACGAATTTATCCTCTGAAGAGGAATTTAAATTTTGTGAAAGCATGATGACGTGAATCAGTATTGCACGAAAGTGTTGATTAACAGAACATGTTATGAACACTAAAGGCTGTGCGGAACATCTCGCTGCCACGTATGGTTGTGTGTGGCTCTAAAGTCTGAAGGAAATCCATTACGCCCCTTCGGCGAGAGGGAGCGGTTTGGAGCAAGGTCTGCACGTGGGAACAGCTGCGAACCGCCGACGCGTCGCTACGCCAGACGCTTCGTCAGCACCCCGGCCTGCGGCGCTGTCTTCCCTCCCTCCCTCCCTCCCTCCCCGGGTCCGTCCTTCCATGCACCCTCCTTCCCCTTCCTCCTTCCGTTTCGCTCTTCCTCCCTCCCCTCCCCCCTCCCTCCCTCTTCCCACCCTTCGCGGGCTAGCCCTTCCATACACCCTCCTTCCCTCCACCCTCCTTCCACCTTCCTTCCTTCCTTCCTTCCTTCCGCCCTCGCGCCATCTACGCGCCTCCCTCGACCCTCTCTCCGCACTGCTGCCCAATCCTCCTAGCTTTACTAACTTATACCTGTGTAAAATAACTAATTATATTTTGTTAATTAAAATGGAATGTCTCATACTTAACTGAGAGATCACGTTTACTTTTAGCAGATGAACGAACGCGTGCAGTTTTCAACTCTCTTCCGAAAGCAATGCGAGTAAGAGTATAGTTATATTCTTTGTACAAATCGTAAACACAGATATAGTATCTCGTTTCGTTTAATTAGCAGTTAGAATCAAGTAATACTCGGGCGCATTATTAAAAAATGTTGTTTTATTTCATTTTTATGGAAAACAAGGGCTATAACTATACTTGTAATTAGATGAGAGGACAATTAGTAACAATTGAGGGTGGTTGGTAATTCTAAATCGACCTGAGATCTACTGCGCCTCTCTCCTGCAACCTCCCTGTAATCTGCTCGTCCTGTTCTCCGTCCATTTCGGTCTTCTCGTCGCCCGGCACATGAGTGTTTTTATTATAAATAGGTAAAACATATACTGGTGGGCCAATAGTTATTACCCATTATTACTTCTACTCTATTATGGTTTAATCTAGTGTGAATTGTAATTTCGCGCCTTTGACATTCATACATTATGATATTAAGTAACTTACAGACACCCTAGAGTGCAATGATAAACAATCATCCGCTGTCAGATGTTTAGTTATAGTTTTATTACATTTGTCACGTTGCGTGATATGTGGTCGAAAGAAGAAATGACTTTTTGTATTCAAAGGTGGTAAAAACGTGGTTATGCGTTGATAACCGATGAGTGAAATGAACATTTCAATACTGTTCCACCGACACAGAAGGCGGTATTCAATTTACGGAAACGTTTTGAAGCAAGTGGATCAATGATGGACTGCCATATATATCGGGTAGGCATTAACATAGGTATCATTAAGAGGAGAGAAAAAAAGGAAAGCATTACAAGCTGTGAGTCCTAAACGTCTATTCGCATGCTTTATAGATGTGTCGATGCGGGAAAACAATTTGAAACAGTGTACTATAAAGATGAGAGTATATAATTGGAATGAACTCTCGTTAATGAACTCTCGTTATGAACTCTCGTTAATGGGAAGTTACTTTCGGCCCTTCCTATATAGGAACACGTGGACGGGCGTATCTAGTTAAGAAGTAATATTTTAGTAGTAGTTACGCAAAGGAAGTGAATCAACTAATCCGTATATGTTTTGGCGTAAATTGCGTCGATAATTTTGCGGTTATTTGGTTGACTCAGAGAGGTTTTACGCTAATCACGGAACCGGAAGGCCGCCGCCAGCCGTCGACTTGGAAACGCCCGAGCGAAGCGAGCCAACTTGGTCGACTGTTTTGCAAAGATAACTTGACACAACTATTTGAATAAGGACTGCTTTTTGAATCACCGCCCGCATGGTTGATCCACCCGCATACGCGGTGCATTACACGAGTACAATTGACTCATTTTGCTTAGCTGTTTGTAAAAAGAAGAATGAAAATACTCTTTCCCTACTCTGGCTACTGCGCCCACTTTCCTACCATTCCCTGTCGCCCTTTCCATTTGCTTGCCTACCTTCCTCTCACCGTACGCCCCGCCCTAGTGTTTTACCTCGCCTCCCCTGCTGTTTGTGTCTCACTATAACTACTCACTTCCTCGCCAACGTAACAACCTCCTGACAGTTCTCTTTCTCTCTCGGCACACACCACATAGCATTCTAACCATTGCCATGAATTGATTTTCTCGCGAACCCCTTCACGCCACCATTTAGTGGCTCCAATTTTTGCCCTCGTCATTACCCTCTTCACTTTCAAATTTCTTATATTCCTCGGACTCTGGCGTAATCTCTGTTGCACTCTCATCGCTGCCACTCCCCCCCCCCCCTGTATCTCCCCGCCTCTTTTCTCTCCTTCCCTTCTTACAATCTTCTTTCACATTTATTCCACCAGAGAATGTAACATTATGAGGCTTCAACTGGCCAGCACCCATCTCATCATTTTTTCTGCCTTTTTCGATACCTTGCCAGTACAAACCCTATGGTTCCCTGACTCCTTCTTTTGTCCGGCATTCGTTCGCTCGTTCTCACCTCGTGCGCTTACACAAACCACCAATCACATTACCCATCGCGGACTCTTTATCTCTCCAACAATATCCTACCCTTTCCCTACACCCGTCCTTTCTGCTTTCTCCACACCAATCATTTCGCTGTCACTGTTTTCCTCCTTCAGCTGCCTGCCTATCGCACTTTCTCAATCACCGCGTCTCTCTGTGAGATCTCTGCCTAACTCTCGCTCTGCCCTCCTCTGCGGACGCCCTCCCCCGCCCCCGCAATCCGTACCAACATCCGCGTGCCCCCGCGCGCTCGCTCCCCGCCCCCGAACCGTCCCTTCCCCGCCCCTGCAATCGCGCCCTTCTATCATGCTACTCCGCACCAGCCCCCCTCGACCCACCCTGCTGTTGTCAACGCGCTTCCCACGCCTCAGCGCCCGTGACTGTGCCCGCCCCTGTCCTGCACGCCCACCCCCGACCTGGTTCCTCTGCCGCCCTCTCCCAGCTCGGCTCCGCCCCCTCCCCTCCCCACGCCAGCGATCGTCCCCGCCCTCGCCCCCGCCCTCCGGCGCCAGGTCCTCCCGTGCCGCCCTTGCCCTCCCCGCCCTCCACCCTCTTGCTTGCCGTCCCTCGCCCCCGCCCCGCCCCGCGCCAGCGCCCGCCCTCGCGCCCGCCCTGCGCCAGAGCGGCAGGCGGTCCGTCTAATTACTCTGCGTCGTAATGAATGCGGGCGCCGCCTGCGCGCGAGGGAGCTCTGATTGGAGCGCCGTCTACTCCGACGCGCCCTCCCCCCCACCTCCGCCCCCCGCCCGCGCGTGTCTAACACCGCGCCGCCGCCCAAACCTCGTGTCGCCGAACGCTGCTGGCGGCCTCCGACATCCCCGCCCCGCCCGCCTTCGGTCTGTTCAGCATTCGCCGCTTCCTCGCTCAGCGATCGTTTTTCGGGTGCCAATTTGACCTAATTGGAAGGAAGTGGCGTCGGAATAAGCATTGGTGACCAACTTAGAATCATTATTCGTAAAATAATGTCCAGAGAGAAAACAACACTCAGAGTTCTTGTGATGATTAAATAATTTTTAGATAGAAATAAGTAATGCATATTTTTTCCTTTAGTTTTTATACCATTGAAGTACATAAAAGTGCAATGTTGCAAGTACGAAATGTCTCTTTAATAAATGTATGGATTTGTGGGCAATAATCTTTTTTGTCTAGGATATATTAAAAGTAGTGCAATGGGATGCAATACGTAGTGCAATGGGATGCAATTATACGAAAATGCTTTCAAGCGGTTCCTTGGCACTTGCGTTATAATTCCCAGAATATACGGGCATTTTTTTAGTCTTTAGAATTACGCGAGATTCCACATGGCGATTCTATTCCATTTGAAACAAACAATGGGTAATGAATCAAAGATACCATTTACTCTGAATTGAACAACAAACCAACATAGAGGGAATTAATTCGACCTGCATAGTCATGAATTAAAATTTTATGGAATTTACATGAATATAGTGTGTTGAACATTCATAAAATCGTTTTTATGACCATGTAATAAAAATGACATTTTGATACCCTAATTTTATGAATCTGACCAATCAATATGTTGGCAAGCGTACATTAATGTCCACAGAATTGGAGGGGTGAACACTCTATACCATTTTTTACGGACAACTGAACTCGTGTCTCACTCATAAACGATATAATCGAATCTCCTCAGTTTCTACTGTCGAACTTAATTCATTTGCTGTAGTTCAATTACATTCACATAATATCTCTCTTCTGCCACAAACTAAAAACAAGCACAACTCCTACGTAAATTCAAATGTAGGACACGACGTGCTTTCGATCTTCCGAAAACACGTCCACGGGATGTAATTTTCCTCCCCAGTACGTCGGCGGTTTCCAGCTGCCCAAGGACGCAGCTCGGCTCACCCACATGTGTCAGTGGAAGACTGATAGCTCGGGACCGTTTTGTTAATGGATGTTTGCGCCTGCCCGCGCTCGCCGGCATGAGCCGATGCTTCAGCGCCGGGCCGGCGGGGGGTGTGGCCCGAGGCACAGAGACTCCGCTGTCTGCCTGCTCTTGTTTGGGAGGGAGGGGCTGCCTGGCGGTCGCCGTGATGACACCGTGTTGTAAACTTCATAAATAAACTCTGTGGTGGGTTGAAAGGTGTTTTCTGAGCGCGCTTTCGGTGGCCTCTTTCGGGAATGGAAGTTGGACCGCCGTGAGTTGGAAACGCACGTTTCGAACCACATTCGTCGATGACTTCTGTTCTCGTAGTTTGCTCTCGTGTTCCTAATCAGTTGTACGACATCTTCTTTCACACCTTCTGGCGTGCGAATGTCTTCTTGGAACTTCGTATTCTCAGTCAAATGTATTGTATGGAGGTTCAAAGAGGCGTATTGATTTAAAGCAATAAAATCTGTCTTGAATGTTCTAATGCATGCTTGATGTGTTGATGAAACAGGTTCACTGCACACATTTTCACTGCTCTTACCAATTCACACCATCTAATATTTGGTCATCGCACTATTCGAGACAGAAAATACTAGGGATGTCCAGCAACAACAGTAACTCTTCTATATAGAGGCTGACATTGCTTCAGCTTCACCATTAAGAGTAAAAACTCGCTAAATAAAGATGATAATTGTAAGCGCTATCTACTTCGAAATATCCATAAAATACTATGTCCTGAGCATGAAACAACACAAGTTGTCTCCAAACAAACACTCCTCAAGGCACAGTACCCTTCGTCATCCCAAGCCAACAGCACAAGCTACCAAGACAACCAAACCCGTCTTGACTGCCCTGCTGTGCGACTTAGGTGTACGTCAAGGGCGCGATTACCGGCGCATCCCTAGAGACCGCCGTGTTGAGGCGGCGGCGGTCGGCGGCGCCGCGCCGGAAGAGTTCTGAACCGCTCGGCGGCGAGGCCGGCGGGGGCGGCGGCGGGGGCGGGCTCAGCCGGTGCCGGGGACGGCGCCGCGGGGCGGGGGCGGTGCCTGCGGGGGCGGCACGGGCAGCGGCGCCGGCGCGGCGGGCGGCTTCTGGTCGTAGATGGCCAGCACGGTGCAGTAGGGCGGCGGCGGCAGGTCGTAACCCACGACGGAGTCGTAGCTGGGAGGCAGCTCCGACACCAGGTGCAGCTGGCTGCTCACGGAGGACAGTGCGCCCTGCGAAACGCCGAGAGAGAGTCAGTTGATGGGTTGCGTTAAGACAGTAAATAAATAGCAGTGTGCCAATTCTGGCCACAAAAATTTAAATCACTGTCACTGCATCCATGGTAGTAGGGCAGCTATTATCGAAACCTGAAGAGAATAGGTGTCTCCGAATGAAAGAACAAATAAATATCTTTTAAACAATAACATCATTTTAAATTTATTTTAATTATTATCAAAATTTGTACGAATTTAATATTTATAAATACATATTCAATAGAATTCAATTTATGTACAAGCTTAATAATTGAAATAATTATGTCTATATAACTTTTATGTAGTTTGTCACATAATTTTATTTAAATACATTTTAATCAAGTAGTTGTGAAATTAAAATAAATATTTTTGTATATTTTTATGAAATGCTCGTTCTTTGCTGAAATAGAAAATCATTACATTTCCAGGAAGACATACTGTATGTTTCTCTCATGAACATATATATGATCTTAACGGATGTTTGTTCTTAGTAGATATTAATCAGATCAAGAAATAATCAATGGTTTCCAACAATACGGGCTTAGAATCTGAGTGAAACGACCTTAGTGTATTTGATAAGAAATACATGTGAGCGTGGCTTCCGCTATCACAGCTGCTATGAAAGAAAGCTCAAAGTATGTGATATTGTAGTTTTCAATCAATGAGGCTTTATATTACGTGACCAGGCTCATACTATCGGGTCTGCTCTTCCGCCAGACCACCTAATTTCGCAATCTAGCAAGAAGATATTACTCGGGCGACGAAGCAGACGATTTGAGTTTTGCTCAAGAGCTTCATTTAGGCTAGAAGATCTTTAACATGTAGTAAATCTACATGGGACAGACAGCTTTACTTCATCTCCGAAGGAATGCAAACAGAGTTTTTTAAAATCGGCTTCGAACACGCGAACTTGTGTATAACATTTCGACACGTTAAGGATTACACCACTGTAACCGCATGTAGGAGTATTCATACTACTACTACTTAGTACATGAGCGCAGAAAGGACCAGGAACATCTTGCAATGGCCACTTGTGCCCCAGAAACAGCACCGAAGATGTACGTGGGCGCTCCGGTTACGCAAAGCGAACCAATTACGCAAAGCCGCAAGCGCCCGCAGTCTCGTGCCCGCCGTGCGGAGGATCAGCCACCCCCACCACCTCACCTATTGTGCACCGGGTGATGAAGTACGGCGCCGGTTTAACGCGCGTCCAGTCGTTAAGTTCCACCGCCTTTGTTCTGGGAAGCGATTCATTCTGCCGGTGGCTTTGCTTTATCGCCTAGTCTAGACGACGCGCGGGCGCGCTGCAGCGAGGTCTGGGGAGCCACGATTTTAAAATGAAGAAGGGTCATGGCCACGAGCAGGGGGGGGGGGGGAGTTGTAGAGGGCTGGAGCGGGTGGGGCTGGGGTAGGCCAGGAGCCAGTGTGGGTGAGAATGAGCATTGAGCCGAACGATTAGCGGGAATATTGGGTGTGTGGGAACAGATCGGAAACGGAAGTCGTATTAAAGGGAAATGAAGGATGGAAAGAAATGGCAACGTTTGGGGAAGTAGAAGACGATGGCTTCACAAACATACAGAGGAGAAAGTAGTGGATAAAACTGTAGAAAACAGTACAAAAGAAAAGCAACAGACATAGTAGCCGGTGTAAAGAATGGAAAAAACGTTAAGGTATTAGCACATACTGAACTAAGTCAAAAGAACACCATTCAATACAGTAATTGCTATTGTAAATAATAGGTAATAAAAAAAGGAATAAAAAGGCTTATTCATGGGCATTTTAATTTCCTTTCACCCCACAGTATCTCGGGCGAGGTGGTAATTTATGAGCGAGCAGTGTAATAAAACTGCGGCCCGCCGTTGCACTCTGAGGGTTTTGCGACGGAAAGGTTGGGAATACGTATTTACATACATAGAGCTAATTTTAGAAATAATTCGTAGCTAGCATGCTTTGAACTATTTTCAGAATGGCGCTTTGGAAGTTTCTCTAGGTTTAAGAATGTTTAAGTTATATATGTCTTGTTTTAGTTTTCTTTTTATTACTCATCGCAATTCTCTCCCGAATTCTCACTTATTTACACTGCTAGCGCACTGCATTCATTGATTTAGTATAACTATTTTTTATTAACACTATTTACACTCGTCCTTACCCGCCACGCCACCGACTGAACTCGAAGTATAGAGGTGAGTTGTGTGGCAAGCGATGCGCGTGGGGTTCAACGTGGGCATAGGGGGAGGGAAAGGGATGGGATGAGACGGGGCGGTTGAGAGGGGCAAAGGAGGGGTGAGGTGATGCGAGGTGGGTGGGAGCGGTGGGTGGCTGGGTGGGCGAAACGGGGCGGGACGGAGCGCGGCGGAGCAAGGCCAAACGGGATGGGGTGGAGCGGGGAAGGGCGGAGCGGGGCCAGGTAGGGACGGGTGGGGAGAGGAGAGGAGGGGTGGGTATGAGGGGGGGCTGGGCGTGACTGGATGGGGTTGGGCGTGGCTGAGTGGGGCGGGGTTGGGCTGGGCTAAGCTGGGCTAGGCTAGGCGGGGCTGGGCTAGGCGGTGCTAGGCGGTGCTAGGAGGGGCTGGGTGACGCTGGGCGGATCTGGGCGAGGCGAGGCGGGGTGGGGCGGGGCGGGGTGGGGCTGGACGGGGCGTTGTAGACTAGGTGGAGGAGACGGGACGAGGAAGTGTGGGGTGTGGCGGGGCGGAGCAAGGCGAAGCGGGATGGGATGGAGGCGGGGAGGGCCGGGGCGGGGCGGGGCAAGGAACGACGGGTGAGGAGGGGAGGGGTGGGGGCTGAGGGGGGGCTGGGCGTGGCTGCGTGGGGCGGGGTTGAACGGGTTGGGGCGGGGCTGCGGGGAGGGGCATGGTAGAGTAGGTGCAGGAGGCGGAGCGAGGAGGTCTGTGGGCGGGGTGGGGCGGGGTGTGGTAGAGTAGGTGGAGGAGGCGTGGTGAGGAAGTCTGTGGGCGGGGCGGGGCGGGGGGTTGTCAGGCGCATCGGGAAAGGCTCGAAGGGCCACGTGTGGGACCCCAGGGGGCCGCCCGGACTCTCTCCCGCCGCCGGGGCACGCTGCGCCTTTTTTTCTGGAAGGGGGGGGGCGGTGCGCAGCGAGACGCGCGGAGCCCTGACTGCGGGCGTGACGCCGCGTCGTCGGCCCCTTGTTGTTTTTGCGCCCGAAGGCACGAACGCCCCGGGCGCAGCGCTGGCAGGGAACGACCGCCTCTCGAAATGCACTTTACGACGTCCGCCGTTTGCCTTTGATATATGCACCGTGGACCTACCGAAATGCTCGCGAGTTAATTAAAAAGCTGTCAAAATTTAAGCACGCTTTTTACCCTGTTATTTTGAACACCGTTTCTACGGTCGTATCTATGCTAATGTAGGAATCCCGTATCCTTTTCAAAATAGTTTTGATTAATATTTTTGGGAATGCCGGTCCGGGTGGCCGAGATCGCTAAGGCAGTAGTGCCGTAGCGATCTCGGACCGAAGGGTCGCGGGTTCGAGTCCCGCCTCGGGCATGGTTGTATTGTGTTCGTCCTTTCACCTCCTATCATCATCATATATCATATCATCCCCACGTGGGTTGGCGTCAGGAAGGGCATCCGGCCGTAAAACTTTCGCCAAAACCAGAAAAACAGCGACCCCTTAAAGGGAAAAAGCTGAAGAAGAAAAAAAAAAAAAAATATTTTTGGGAATGTTCTGACTATTAGTGTGGTGCAATTTCTCATGTTACTCGCCGTGTCGTCTATTGAGCTCGAGTCGAAACATTGCATTTTGGTGTTTTTTTAAGAGATGCTGTCAAGTAAATTATAAATTCGAGTTATATACCAGAGGAACGATTCCTGATGAGGTATCTTTCGTGATAATTGACAAGCCCATAAAAAGGAAATAAAGTTATTATTCAATTAAATTAAATGTCTTAATTAGCAAATTGTTCTGTTCATGCTTGGTTCATCACCATTATTTCCCACAACTCTACTTGTCCTTGGAGTTTGTAACATTTATTCTGAGAAAATTTGTGTAATTATCCGTAATTGTAATTTGTGCAAATTATAACCTTCTGTCATTCATCACATTGCGAGTAACGTACTAGCAAAAATAATAAATATGTGTCCAAAATCGAATCGTCGTCACCAAAGCCTCGCCTAATACATTGAAGCCAAAGCTCTACCGATACTCGGGCGTTGCTGAATTCTCGAGAGTCCAAAACCCAAGCATTGCTCGGGTGCAGGTTTTTCCACGCAAGTGTCTGAGTATACTACATCGGTTCTTGACACTAAAGAGATGTCTCTATTGATGGGACTGTATTGTGCTGTCATCTGTTGTCCAGTTTGAGATTATTTTGATAAATGCGAGCCGATAATGTCACCTGCTTTTTGAAGTAGTTAGCAGTGCTAGAAGGAGTTATATACTGTGGCGCGTGTATTGTTTTGAATTTAGAGCGTTGAGCATGCCAAAAAGTTAAGACTTTTTGGAAAATCATTTTGATATCAGCTTCGTAAATTTTCGGAAAAATGTTTTGGATGAAATATGCTATAATTCTGATTCTGAAAAAGATTTTTAGCGGTATTTTTGTAATATTTTCAATTTTGTATATGGCGCGTCGACTCGTGTACGGGCCATGTCCCACCACTGACGTCCCGACCTCGCGGCCATGGGTTAAGGGAGTACGTGTGGTTAACACGAAGGCATCCCCTTGCTGTATTCTGGACTTCTCAACCTGAGAACTCAGTTTTCTCATCGACACCCAGCAACGTATTCTGGGACACTGCAAGGAAAATGCAGACCATAATCTCGCTTGACCGGGAATGGAACTCGGTCGCGTCATGGATACCGAGCTAACCAATGAGCTAAGCTGACAAGCATTTATATTATTATTATTATTAGCGTATTTTCCCAATAATGGAAAACGTTAAGCAAAAATTGACTCGTTTTTGTGGAGTTCTAATCAGTTTTTGTGGAGTTGTTCTTAATTTTCCAATATTCTTTCATTCTGTTGGAGAATGCCAGTTTTCTTTCTTCAGACCATTTCGGTCTGTAGGGTTTTGATTTAGGTTGTTCTGGTTTGACTTCCCATTTGTTCACTTTGTTGCGGAAGGTGTTTTTGTCTGAGGTGTCAGTTATGTCGGCGTGTGGCATGTCTTTTTGTTTCTTTCATCCATGGTGTTGTACTTTTAAGTGAGGATATATAGTTTACCATTCTTTTAGTTAGTCGAGTATTTGGTAGCCTGTCTATGTGTCCGAAGAATTTCAGTCGTCTTTTCCTGATGTCGACTTCTATGTTCGAGTACTTTTCAGTTGTCTCAATAGATTGTAATATGTATCCTTGTACAAGCATTTATATATATACATGAAATATAAAATTAGACATTTTTACTTATTTACTTAATTTAATTTTTCTTCAATTGACAAAAAAAACTTTCCAAAAATAGAGAGAATTAATGTGTTTTTTCACTAAAATAATTTCTGGTGTCGCTTAAAATACCTCTAAATACCGTGGGTTTCGGGACTCAACCGGTCTCCAAACGCCTGGGGCCGAAAGTGTTAAGTGCGTCTCTCACCGGGTGGTGCCTGCCGGTAGCGGCGGCGAGCCGCGCCTGGTGCTGTCGGTTGTGCGCGGACCAGATGCAGATGCCCAGGCGGTGCGTCACGTAGCAGCACACCAGCAGCGACACCAGCAGCAGCGCCAGCCCCAGCCCCAGCACGTTCCAGCGGCTGTCGGCGTCGGCCGCCCAGTCGCCGCGCATGTTGGACTCGAGCATCAGCCCGAACACCACCAGCAGCGGCACCGACACCATCGCCACCACCAGGTCCACCACGGGCTGCCGGCTGAGGCGCACCGCTCCCGCGTCGCCCGCCACGCCCGCCACGCCCGCTACGCCGCTCGCCACCGCCCCGCTCGGAGGAGGAGCCATCATGCGCGCCGACGCCTGCAACATGCACCGCCACGCTCGTCACACTCGCATATTTAGACAGCATGCACAACCAATGACTGCTTGGCTGCCCGGGTGACGCCGCGTCGTTGGCTGAGAGGCCGGCGATGCGCCTGTCATGTCGCAAGCTTCCTCAGGGCAGTGACGTCGGGGCAGTTTCGTCACTGCCCTGAGGAAGCCTGCCATTTGACAGCATACACAACCAATGACTGCTTGGCTGCCCGGGTGACGCCGTGTCGTTGGCTGAGAGGCCGGCGATGCGCCTGTCATGTCGCAAGCTTCCTCAGGGCAGTGACGTCGGGGCAGTTTCGTCACTGCCCTGAGGAAGCCTGCCATTTGACAGCATACACAACCAATGACTGCTTGGCTGCGCGGGTGACGCCGCGTCGTTGGCTGAGAGGCCGGCGATGCGCCTGTCATGTCGCAAGCTTCCTCAGGGCAGTGACGTCGGGGAAGTTTCGTCACTGCCCTGAGGAAGCCTTCCACTTGACAGACGAGACGTTGGCCTCTCAGTCAACGACGCGGCCGCACCCGGGCAGCCAAGAAGTCATGAACTCGAGCCGCGAAAGCTTACGTGTACATACACATCCAATGTCTGAAAGGAAAGTGTAAAATCAGATGTTGGTTTGTTGCGTTAGATTCCAAATGAATTTCTGTCACTCTTGAATTTAATACTACAATAAAAGAAAAAGAGTAATTAAATAAAAATAAACCTGCGTTATTTCTTTTACATATTTGTAAGTGCTGTTTGATTAACACCGTAATTGGGCAGAATTAAAAAAGAAAGGTCCGAACGAATTGAGCTTGTTTGCTGTATCGCAATGCAACGTTTTTTAAATTCTCTTATAATATTTTGTAATTTTTGTAATGTTTATTTTACTGTTAATTGCTTATTGAGTGCACAAAAACGTATAGGAAGCGGAAACATATCTTTTATGCAATCTTTTCCCCACGTAATCACAGCGTAGACCATTCAGAAGGTTGTAAATGCGGGCGTAGTTTTATTGCGCATAGCCAGAGATACGGCTGATGGGTAATTGAGTACGCAAAGCACAGGCCACTGACATACCTAGACACAATCACAGCGTATGACTATATTTGTTAATACTTCTTGTATTTATAGGTTTAAGTCAATATTTAAAGAGAGAAGTGCTCAAAAAGGTCCGGTAATTTAGCCTTTTTTCAAATTCCATATTGCGTGCATCGAGGACACTGACATGATACTGTAACGAATATTGCATCACCTGCCGAAGTCGCTGCGCGTGGATTGCGTCACCTGCCGCCGCCACTCCCCTTCCCCCGAACTAGACGGTTCCGGACAATCCGCGAGCCGCGGAGAAACGCCGTGAAAGAGCCAGGTGCCTCGAGACAAGCGCCGGGCAGGTATAAATGCGCCGGCCGCGGCGGCCGCGAGTTAGTTAACAGTTTTAGCAGGAGTCAGTCAGTTTTAGCAGAAGTCAGTAGTGAGCAGTAAGACGTCAGTCCGTCAGTGTGTCCGAAGTGGAAGCTGTGCTGGGAAGTGTGCACTGCGGTGAAGAGTGGTGCAGTGGTTGAACAGCAGTCAGCAGTCTGAAGTCTGCAGTGGAAGCTGAGCTGTGAAGTGGGCATCGCGGTAAACAGCAGTGCAGTGGACCCTGGTGTGCGCAGTGAAGTGTGGTCTGCGCAAGGAATTGTGGTCTGCGCAGGGGAATTGTGGTCTGTGCAGGGAATTGGGGTCAAGTGCAGTGGACCGTGGACAGTGCATGGACTGACTGATACTGTAGAAGAAGAGAGCTGTTTAAATAAATAGGGTGTAAGAAGCGAACTGTGTAAATAAATCAAGAGAACGGAGTCGTGTGTAACAGTGTAAATAATTAAGTGTAATATATCTGTAAATAGTCAGTAGATTTTAGTGTATAATTGTTCCCGAATAAAACGTTTTTGTTGTTTAAAATATTGAGTTGGTTTTAATTCACCGCGAGAAACGTTACAATACGTATCAAGTGATCTACTCGCAGGGTGTTCTAAATGCATGATGATCGCCTTCATCTAGAATTAACGCTTACGTCTATGTGTGAATGAAGGAGAGGATGCCCGAAGAGAAAATGAAGCGAAAAGTGAATTTTCCTACCTAATGTTTAAAACACTTACAATACATTAATGTTTTTATTAATCAACACGATTTATTTCCATACTGAACAACGTGAACCGTGAACGTGAAACCCTATTCGTCTGTAAGATGAACAGTTCTCTCTCCCTGTAGGAATGACAGAGGATGTGAGTGCGAGGGTCCACGAGGATGGCTGATCACAACGCACAGGAATCATCTCATTAGAGGCACACGGTTCCAGACGCACTTCCTTCAGCCGATGGACGTTTTCTGATAAGCGCAATACCTGCCTAGGCTCCAGGAAGTCCATTCAATTGGAAAATGCCTCTAGAATGTGAACCATCTAGAAAAAAGTATTTTAGGCACGTTGTATTCACATAGTACAAGAGCAATGCAATTTGTTCGGAAACAGAAATAGAGAAAAATTTACGAGAAAGGATTCCATGATTTTGTTTACTTTAAAATAGTCTTCTGCGTTACTCGGCCACCCCTTTTTGGTGACATTTTTTACCTTTTACAAAAAATATCGAATGAACTCGCGCTACTTCTAATTCCATTCGGAGCTATTTCACTGAAGGATTACAAAATACCGGTTCATTTATTTGCGATGGACAAGTATTTCAGTATAGTTGCAGCTAAATATTTCTTCTTTCATTGTGAAAACGATTCACTCGTCCCTTCATTGTGACATTTTCTGCGCAGCTCTCTATAGCATTGAATAGTGGCTCAGATATCCAGATGACCAAATACCCAAGAAAACAAATACTATAAAGCATGAAGAAGAACAAAGACTTGTGTTAATCTTAGGTTGCCGGCCAAAGTGCCGGCTTCATCCATAGGTTAAGTTAGAAATAAGTTAGTAAGTAAGTTCTGGCCCCTTCTTTACCGCATAAGCCATAGAGCTGCGGCGTATATTGTACCCCAATAACTAAATAAACTCCCGCCTCGCCAGGGCTACTGGCGGGGGGAAAGTTGAAAAAAATATCCAGATGACCCGAAATTTTCCCAACAGACAACCGTACGTTTTGATGTTTACTACTCCATAATGGCAGGATATTTTCTAACTCGCTGTTCATGGTTAAGGCTAAAATGATATAATACTTCTGAATACATTCCAAGAAAACAAACTTGTTTTTCATCTGCTCATAGTGAGAACACTGTTCACACTTAAATGTACAATATTACACAGTATTTTTCGTGTGTTGAAGTAGTGCTTACATATTTCATTGTAACAACCCGCAACGTTAGAATTAATGCCATCAATTAATTTCTAAAGGCTTAGCTCTGTAACTGCAAAGAGATATTTCTTCCTTCAGCGATTTCCACCGAACTCAAGTGATTTCCAGAAAACGTCTTCAGTTCTTCTTTAGATCTATTATCGTCAGTTCTTTCCTTCCAAAAATTCGCATTATAAAATCTTATTAAAACCATATCATCGAAGAGTGTTCCCCCTCAAAATTTATTTTTTGGATAAACTTGTAACATTTACAATCATTTCCTTGAAACGAACGTTCACTCTTCTTTAGGTAATTAAAACATACTTTATACATTTTTCAAGATAAAAACAAGACACATTTTTGAAAACTTTTTGAATATATTTTTGAAATATATCTGAATAAACTTGAGGTTCTGCAGTAATATAAGTTAGTATTACAAAAATATAATGGGAAGATTTGTTATTCGTTAACCCATTGCACGGCAAAGTTGGGCACCTCTCCCGAAAAAAAAACAACAGCGAACGTATTTTCGAGTAACCCGCAATGTTTATTTTCTTGTCTGCCCAGCCCCCCAATTATCTAGCAGCATTAATTAGTCTTCGTCCGTAATGCGGAATCCCGCCGTAATGAATGGCGAGCGCTCTCAGCGGTGCGCCGGGGCTGCAAATCGCCCTCCAATGGCGTGCGTACGCATGTGTGTGGATTTGTCGCGGGGAAAGGGGCGGGGCGGGGAAGGGCGGGGCTGGTAGGGGCGGGGCGGGGAGGGACAGGGCTAGGAGGGGCGGGGCGGGGAGGGACAGGGCTGGTAGGGGCGGGGCGGGTAGGGACAGGGCTGGTAGGGGCGTGGCGGGGAGGGGCGGGGCGGGGAGGGACAGGGCTGGTAGGGCCGGGGCGGGGACGGGCTGGGCTGGTAGGGGCGGGGCGGGGAGGGACAGGGCTGGGAGGGGCGGGGCGGGGAGGGACAGGGCTGGTAGGGGCGGGGCGGCGAGGGACAGGGATGGGAGGGGCGGGAGATGGCGGGGAGGGGCGGGTTGGGAGGGACAGGGCGGGGGTTGGCGGGGGATGGCGTGGGCGGGGTGGGGCGAGACGGAGCGAGGCGGATTCGCGCAGTTATGAGCGGAAATTCTGACTGAGCGCCCGCAGCTGTGCGCGCGCAGATATAGGCCTGAGCCTCCCGCCTCGACGAAGCAGGGGTACATTGGCAACCGCGCGCAGCGCGGCGAAATTGGAAACTTTGCAACAGTTGCTCGACGAGAGACTGGAGCGGCGTGTGCGGAGGTGGGTACGGCCAAGAGACGGAAGCAGGAGCGGGACTCAGGTGAGGAAGAATGATTGAGATGCAAATGAAGCGTCGGAAAAATGAAGTTGGTGAGATGGTGGTGATGGTGCAAGAAACTGCTGGGGATGGAGAAATGGGGAGATGAAAGTTATATCAGCTGGTCCAAATGGGTGGGACATATTTGACAAGATGGTTTGGATGAGAAAGGCGATGATAGGAAGGTAAAGAAGAGTATGTAGGAAAGGAGGCAGATTTTAAGTTATGAGGAGCGAGATATTAAGATCTACAAGGCGCTAGGTTTACAGAAGTGTGATGTAGTGAAATGAAATGCTGATGAAGAAGTGAAGATGACGAGAAATTTAGAAGTGGAGCGAGTGGCAGGTGAGCTAGTTCTGGCTGAGGGGTGGCAGATAAAGATATAAAAGAATGTGGAGAAATGAGCTAACGAAAACGGTCAAGAACGGAGGTAGAGAATTAAGCTGCAGATCGGCAAGGAGTGGAAGTGGTGACGAGAGGGGGAGATAGGGTGACAGGGGCAATAGTTCTTTATGGCGGGACCGGCTGAGATTAACTGAGAGCCAACAACTCCGTTGAATCTGTAGAGACTCTCACCGAGAGGTTCGAGAGGTCGAAACCCGACGGTGGCAGGATGTTCAAGACTAGCTAGAGCGATAGGTCGAATTCTACCGCTATCTGGAAGAGAGAATCCCTGGCTGCTGTTCTGAACGGTAGCTTTTCGTGATTTCTCGGATTAATTCCACGCGAATGCCGGAGCAGTGCCCTAACAAACGGGCCACGGGCGGCGCGCGACCCACTGTCAAATCCTCTCCCTTTACACACACACATCCACTATATTACTTCACAGGCTTCACTTCCAGGCTGGGTCGGTGGCCCACAGAGTGATACCTGAAGAGGAAAATACCCCATAAGCCGATATGGAGGCTGGCGTAATATCTCGCCATCCATTAGGGGTGGAAACCATCTCCATAAGAAGCATTCATTATACTAACAGCACTAACGACCGCAGCAATTGACGTGTCCGGAATTATCAATCAATTAATCAATCTTCATGGTAGGGTGGTGACAGGGGGACAGTATCGGTGCACGGAATAGAGTTGAATTGAATTGAATTAATGCCTTATTTTACGTGGCGAGACTCAGGCCATTAGGCCTGCTCTTCCGTCTGACCACGTAAATTTCGCTACGCTCCTTTCACCAACTAGCAGAGAAAGGAGGTATTTCTTGGGCGAGAAACACGCGATTTGAATTTAGCTCAGAGGCGTTATTTAGGCTTGAGGATCTTTTACATGCAATCTACTAACATGGGACAGCCGGCTTTACTTCCCCTCTGAAGGAAGGCGTACGAAGGATTTTTTCGCCCTGAAAAATCCACGGCTTCGATCGGGTTTGAACCCGCCAACTTGGGTACAGCAGTCCGAAACGCTAACCGTTACACCATCGCCGCCGCAAAGAGATTGTGCGTGTCAGGAGAGGTGAGAGTGTTTGGTGCACTGACGCGCACAAGAGCGGCGACGGTGATCCCATGTGCGGAGGCAGCGACGGAGGCACTATGTAGCGCGGAGGCCGGCCCTGCACGCTGTCAGCGGCAGAACAATGCGGTAGCGGAAGGAGCGAGGTAGCGGAACGGCGTGGGCGGGCCGGGGGGCAGGGACGACAGCGCGGCAGGTGGCGAGCACAGCGCGCCGGGAGGCCCTACAGCGAGGGGGCAAGAGACTGCGCGGCAGTGGCCTCGTCCGGCTATCAACAAACGCCTCCCGTAAGCCGTGCATCACCGCAATCCCCAAACACTGGCGCGGGCGGGCGGGCGGGGGAGGGGGGCGGGCGAACGACGTAATGAATCGCTCCAGGAAGTCCGGCGGGCAACCGCCCGGCGCCCGCCACCCCCGCCCCGCTTGCGCCCGCCGGCTGGACGCCCGCCACTAAGCGAATTGTGGCGGGCGCTTAATTCCCAGCCCCCCACCCCCCCACCCGCGCGGCTGTCCGAATTCCCCCTAAAAGGTGGGCACCTAGTTTCTGCTCCTCGCTCGTTTGTTTCCAAAAGCATCGCCGAAGTAGTTTCGCCTGGAGATAAGTAATAGTTTTTTACGCCATTTTTTTTTTCGTCCGTAGGTTTTGGAGTTTCTCCAGAAAGGGAGAAAAATACTTTTTTAAAAATTACGAAGAAAAGATTTAAAATAAAAGTAAAAATATTTTGCGCCAATGTAAAGAGGAGAATAATACTATTTTCCGCTTTAAAAGTAATAGAATAACTAGTAAAGGAGGTTCTACTTAAAAGACATTTAATTTACCGATTTCGCTATACAATATTGGTAATGCTTTACCCAGTGGGTTTCCTTTTTCTGTTGATACTTCCATAAGTATTTATGAGAGAAAACATTGGATTGCATTGTCATTTACTTGACAATGGCATTTTTTATACTTTTTTTAGCATTTTAGTTTTTATACCGTCCGAAGTACGATTTATTACTCCAAAAGCTTCATCAGTAGACTTCCTGATATTTCATCTCTTGACTTTTAGATATATTAAAATCTTTTTTCTTTACTACTTCAATTTACTAGTTACTACTTCAAATTACTAGTTAAAAGATGATTTGTTAATTACTTTATTATATTCTAGTAAAATGTTGAAGAAGAACAACGCAAATTGCTCAACGTACTCGAAGTAAAATATGCGGAAAACGCAATGTATGAAGATACAATTAGTCAGTGTTTGTCTTAGACTTACAAGCCAAAAGATATGGTCCGTTTATATCCAGCTGCTTGTTTGTTGCCCAAATCGCGCAGTAAATTACCTGATCTCCGGGTAGCAGGCGTCGTTTTGCACCTCACCTGGCGAGGGGGGAGGGGGGGGGGGCTCGCACGCTTAAATCAAGCCTGGAAGGGGCGTCGACATGAGTCATGTTACCCATTCACAGTGGAACACAACTCTCGACGAACTGAAAGTACACACTTTTTCGAGTAGAGAAAAGTGTTTTTGTCAATTTTAATAACATTTTATAAAACTATATATATTAATAAATATTACTATATAAGTATATTAATATAATTATGCTTTTAATTATAATTTCCACATAATTAATGCAAGTTATATAGTAAATTAAATTTAGAAGGAAGCATCGGTTTTTCAGTTGTGAAATTCCAACAAATACACACAAAATTCTGGATTGATTCTAGACCAACATTCAGACCATTTAAAAAAATAATAATAAAGTGAACAGTAAATGTCAATTACAAACATAAATGATATTACGTGTTAATCGTTTTATTGCGAAATTATTGTGAATAGTTGAAATGAAACATTCACGCTGCTGAGTCGATGACGTTGGTTGTAATGCAACTCATAAACATTGCCCATTAAACGGCATCCACCTCATTATTAGTTATGAGTCGGTTATTTCCTCAGCGCACGCGGCATTGCGATTGAAAATGTGCGAACGTAGTAGTGAGCGACCGCGACCGAATTATCTGCTGGTGCGCCCCACTGTGGCGAGGGGGTCGCGGATGACACCGCCGCGGCGGTGGCGCTCGCTTGACTCACACGAGGAAGGCCCAGCGGGGCGTCCCTGTGCGCGCAGCCCACCCCCGCCCCCTCATCCACGCTTACTCATCCACGGCGCACTGCTCCCGCCCCGGGCGGAGGCAATGAGTGGGCGGTGGAAGGGGCGGAGGCGGGGGCGGGGCGGAGACGGTGGCGGGGGCGGGGGCGGAGCGGAAACGGTGGCGGTGGCGGGGCAATGAGGTGGCGGTGGTAGGGGCGGAGGCGGGGGCGGGGCGGAGACGGTGGCGGTGGCGGGGGCGGGGGCGGAGCGAAAACAGTGGCGGGGGCGGGGCAATGAGGTGGCGGTGGTACGGGCGGAGGAGGAGGCGGGGGGAGTGGAGACGGTGGCGGGCGCGGAGGCAATGAGGTGCCGGTGGAAGGGGTGGAGGCGGCGGCGGAGACGGTGGTGGGGGAGGGGCGGAGACGGGGGCGGGGGCGGAGACGGTGGCGGGGGCGGAGGCAATGGTGGCGGTGGTAGAGGTGGAGGCGAGGCCGGGGCGGAGACGGCGGTGGGAGCTGGGTGGAGACGGTGGTGGGCACGGAGGCTGAGGGCGGAGGTGGAGTTGGCGGTGGGGGCAGAGGCAGTGAGGTGGCAGAGGGGAAGGCATTGGAGGCGGAGGCGGTGAGGCGGCGTTTGCAGCGGCATTGGCGGAAGGGCATAGTGACGTTGGCGGAGGCGGCGGCCGGGGCGAGTGGCGGCGTTGGTGGAGCCGATGGCTGTTGTGGCGGGGGCGTTGTATAGCAACGGTGGCGAAGGCGGCGGAGGAGCTGAACGCGGAGCCTGAGGCGGCGGCGGCGTGGGTGGAGGCGGCGGCAGTGACAATGTGTAGTGACGGGGCGGAGGCGGGGGAGGAGGCTCAGGGGTTGGTTGTGGCCGTGGGCGAGATGGGGACGGGCGTGCAGCTGCCCGGGGCTATTTACGCCAAACACGTGTGGCGGGTGAAAGCGTGGTGGGCGGGGGCGGCGCGGAGGGCGCGAGGGTCGCCGGAGCCGCGTGGGAAGAAAAGGGAAAGCGGGGGCGCCGGGGCGGCGGTGGGCGCGCGGCGCTTTGGAAGTGCAAAGGGATTCAAGAGGAGGAAATGGGGCATTGCAGGCAATTTCTGTTCGTGAAATGTTACCAATAAAGGTAAAGCGCCTGATTTTTATAGCTAGCGTTTTACCGCTTTTGTCTATATGTGGTGTAAAAGTTGTTTAGATACGTATGGGTATTTACATCGTGCAACTTTATGAAGTGCCTTTATGCCAGTGCCAAGTTTTTATTTATTTATTACTTGTTTACCAGTAGTATCTGGAATTCCTCAACCTCATTAAATTTTATTTCAAGTATTATTATAAATCAGATTAAGCCTACCCTACAATATGTATAGTTCTGTCCTAAGTAAACTCAATCAAAACAAGAAAAAAACATATTTCGTGAATAGCAATTTAGATTTAATTTGCTTTATTTTGTCAAAGAACAGTATAAAACTTTATGAGACGTTTGAGGGAGAAGTATATTTGCACATGTTTTCTTGAGCTACATAATATTTTTTCTCCCCTTTTAACCATAAATATGAGTGGTTGAATGATGAATAGATGCTAACAAAGAGGTTAGCAACACATGAAAACCATACATTTTCGCTCCCAAGTTAAAGAAAACTTATTTGCAGCTAGTAAACGAACTAGACATTTCAATTTTTAGTATTGCTAACAAAATAGTAACTCGTAGGTAGGCAAATAAGGAATTTCCACCTTTCTGCCACGATGCCGACAGCTGCATAGCACACGCACACATTTCGGTATATAAACCCCTGAAAAAACCCTCCCCCAATCACGGCAAGATTTGCAGTGGGAGGATATAGAAAAAAAACCCTCCCCATTGAGCCAGCTAGCGACATCTACCCCGAGGCGCGGAGCGGCCGGAGCAGTCTCGGCGACGCAGCTGCTGCAGCTGCTGGGGTGGGGGTGGGGGGCGTGACGGAAGGGAGGGTTCCTGTGACAGCGGGGGTGTCGCCGCCGCGGGCGAGACCCGCCACCCCCGCCTTGGAAGGCGAGACGCGCTCTCAAAAGGATCGGCGCCCCGCGGCTGGCGGGCCCCGTGCGGCAGGGGGCGCGCGTGAACGTGACGCTCGGGAAGGGGGACCGGGGGGGCGGGGGGGCGGGGGGTGGCGGGGGGGCGGGGGGGCGGGGGGGCGGGGGGGGCGAATGCGACAGACGCCACGTGGGCGGGGAGGGGGCTGGTTAGCATGACGGAATGAAGACGGTGGAGTGATATATGAAGGCGGGAATCTTCGTTGTAAACGGTTGTGTTAATCAGGGAAGAAATATACTCTATGGCATGAAAAATGAGGACCAAAATTGAAGATTGTCTTCATTAACATTCAATCGCTTATTGATTCATTATACTGTAATAATACGCAACTCAAATATTTACTAACGCATTGTAAATTTAATACCTAAACGTTTTAATGGTGAAGGGAGTTTTAAGACCTCTGGCGTATCTGATACTTTCAATTACAGATTTTAGTGTTTGAGCTTTATTTTCCCATTGCTGACAATGAATTGTTGAGATCAACGTTAATAATTTCAATAGTTCTGACCACTGGAATCCGTTCCTTGTTATTGGAAACACTCGATTCTTTATGTATTATTATTCAGTTTAGATTTCAAAATTACGTGTTAATATTATAATTTTAGAGCGTCCACAGTAGTATAAAATTGTTGGGCTATTCATAATTTTGTTCGTTTTGTTAGGGTGTGAAATAAATCTCCGTTGTTAATGTAATAATAATTCATTAATACGTTATTGCAAAACGGGTAGGGGGAAGGGGGTGATTTCTATCGTCAGTATGATTGGTCCTGTCAGACTTTTTTTTCCGAAGGGGGAGGATAAATCTCTCGAGTTACGTAATCCTTGTAAGAAGCATCATCCACTCATTTATTGAACTATATTAAATTTAAATAGACATATTATATCAAAAAATATTATTATTGTAAAAATATAAGCCATATTAAGAAGTTATCTAATCTATTTAATACGATAATGTGTATAATAAAATAGTAAATTAGTAAAATAATAAATGTAAGAAAATGTTTGACATTCGGTTCCAATCTCGTCTCAGTAGTTCACCAAATTCGTTTGTTTCAGTATCTTCATAATCTAAGAATTGTTTTCACAATAACGTGTCTTGAATTAGCTTCATTTTGCTTTTTTTGAGTTCATCCTTCAATTTTTTAGTGTGTATTATTTCTGACTAACCTTCACGGTTTAGCCAACTGCATAAATCAAGTCAGAGAGTCCAACTACACTGCAATGCCCCCCCCCCCCCCCCCCGGCAAAAGCGCGCATGGTCCGTGAAGCATGTAATTGGTCTCAAAATAGTTATTTATGATACGAGTGGTGAATGTGACATTTTGTTTTGCGAGTAGCAAATGTTACATCATGAGGCCGATAGGCCGAGCGAAACAAAATTACTTTCACCACATGTGCCTTACACTATTCATTACACAGTGTGACTTTAATTTTATTTTATTTCAAGTAAACTGCTGTAACAAGCAAGTAGCTGACGCCGTCAGACGAAAGTATTTTGTTTTCTTTCTTGCGGTTAAAGACTTATCTGAACACTTGAACATCGTTTCATTGTTAGCACTAGTGCTAAAATTTGAACTTTAAGCACGCAATGCATGCCCTGAAAGAACCGCTTTTACTAGTGGCTGTCTAAAAAGTTGTTTTTTTACCGCTCGGCAACAGATGTGCCCTCCGCCCTGGGCCCGAGCGCTGTGACGGCCAGCGGCGGCGGGCGACAGCGGGCGGGCAGCGGCTGGAGCCTGAAAGGAAGTGCGCGGGGCGGGCGGGCTCTCTCGGTACACGCGTCGAACACGCTCTTTTGTGCCAGGCCGCAGATCCGACGGGCCGTCTCGGGGCTTGTGTTGGCTCGCACAGGGGGGGGGGGCAGGGGGGGGGGGGAGGAGCACCCTGGTTGTTGTCCTGTCCCACCGCGGGGCCTGTGGACTGTGTGGAAAGAGCTGGGGAGGGAGAGCAATTTGACAGCGTCTGGTGTAAACTTGACACCCTCGCTTTCCAGCTTCCGTCGGCGTTTTAGGATGGTGAAGTGTTTTTGAAATTTACTCTTCGGATGTAACTAAAACCAAAGACGTTTGATGACAAGTTTTATTTAATGTTGTGACCTCTTTCAAAACACGTAGTAACGATGAGTTTGGGTGTTTATTATTTTCCAAACGTTGAAAATGTAATGAAGAAATTAGTCAAATTGATGATTGTTGTAAGTAGTACGTAATTTTTCTGTTGATTTTTTTGATGCAGCTTTTAGAAGACAAAAACAGTTTATCGATTTCATTGCGTGCTACTGTCACTGTTTAACCTGATGATTTATCTTACCTTCAACTTATTGTCGTGAAAAAATTACTACATAATTACAGAACACGTAACGGGGAATTCCGTAGAAATTCTGCATACTTTTTATTTAATTGAATTATTTTATATTAGCTGGCCACGAGTAGGCATTCTTTACTTTCTAAATCATTGTTATGAAAATAACATAATACGGGAATCCAATTTTGATCGTTTGTGCCAATCCTTGTTACGGAATGCGGGTGTCCTAAAAAAATCGAGAGAACTTCCAGAAATGTCTTCGTTGGTTACGGCCACCATCAGTTTTGGCACGAAATCCGGGTTTCATCGTTTCCGACTTATACATGATGGTAGTATGTGTTGTGAGTTGTGTTCAAGAGTGACCTCCGTTGCGGGTTGTATGTCACCCTATCGTATTTTTATGTTGCAACCTGTGACATCCTATATTATTTTTATTACTTTTTTTTGTATAAAATCTGTTTGATGCACCCGTGGGGAGTAATTCTCTTTCCAACAGTATCACTCACATTTTGTGGATTTTGTCGCTTGTAAATTGTACAAAACCGTTATCTATGCTGACAGTCTTATTTGCAGAGAAAGGTTCCAAGCTACATTCCCTAACTAATATTTCCGTTATGAAAGTGATAATACATAATATGCGAATCCAATTTTAATCGTTTGTGCCAAACCTTGTCACGGAATGCGAGTATATATATATATATATATATATATAATTTCAGCATATTGAAATGTTCCTTGACTTAGTGTACTATTTCCACAAGCAACACACGTACCGTTGTTGCAGTACAGAATACTATTTCAATTTAAAAAGAAACAAAATACCCTGTCAAACGTATTCATCTTTCGTTTTACCGCTAGTTGCGGCTACGCTTTGTCTCACGTCTGCATACGGTGTTCAAACGTCGATCTTATTCTTATGTAAATCAGTGAAATAATGAACGCGAGAAAACTGTTTCCCTCCAGGCGCGCTCAGCATCTCGTACTTGCAGCATTCACCGATAGAGCGCGCCACACAACCACCGCTTCCCACTGCGCAGGCGCAAGCGCTATCTCGCGGTTGCGCACTGAACTACATGGCGCATCGTGGTCTGCGCAAAAGCGCACTCTTGCGGCGTTGCGGGAGCAACTGTTAACGTGGTACCCTGTGGTCAAAGCCTTGCCCACCGAAGGATTAGCTCGCACATGAAGTCGCTGGCACCACCCACGTGGCGAGGTCTAAAGGCTAGTCTGCGAGTTAGGAATTTTTCGTTGGGCCCACATGGTACATACCAGTCGCATGCCTCAAATGAAGATTTGACACGAACGTAACCATTTCTATTAATAGCAAGTGGATCAGTACAACAGTTTAATGATGAACTCCATAGAAGAACCAAAGGCGTGCGCTCGAGAGGGGGGGGGGGGCAGGACACCCTGGTCCCCAATCCTGGAAATTTCGAAACGAGTCCTGTAGCTATATGTAATAAAACATTTTATTTCCGTAAATATAATTTTTTTTTAATTTCCCCTTTTTAAGCTGACAATTTGGGGAATTATTAAATGACATTGGGGGAAGAGGTTTTCCGAATCTTAAGGCAACCAATGAAATGTCCAATACAGATATAATTATATTAATTGTATTTTGTATTATTCAATTTAAAATATTCTTCTTGTAGTGTTTTATTTATTCCTTAGTAAAATATGACATAATAAAATAAAAACATTTAATGGAAAGGGGAATGTAAGGTAAAAAGTTAATGGAAATGTAGTTGCCCCTCTCTCGTGTGTTAGGCTGTGCACACCAATGATAACTTGATAAAAAATAATGATTTCATAAATGAACATACATTCAAGTTACGCCCCTAAATGTTTTCAGTACCTCGTTGGACAGGGTCTTGGAACAGATGCGAATGCTCGGGACCAAAATTTGCGGGTGTAGTTCGCGTAAGACGTAGTCTTTTCATCCCGTGGTAAAAGCGCAGTTGGCGTCTGACGCCACCACTTGCCCCATCTCAATGTAATATCATCCACAATTATTTGTCTAACAATGGTAACCGCCATCCTTCACATACCGGACGACAAGGGCGCTGTTTTCACTTGCTCCTAGAAGGGATGGTGATGTAGTACGCTTCCTATCTGGCCTATGCTCATGTTTGACACGACATATCATGCCATCGTTTAAATTAGATCAGACACATAATATGCTACGTGATTTTACGATTATCCATTCACTCAAGGCCCAATCATGACGTGTAGTTCATGGATTGATCGTTTTGAACTGCAAGGAGCAGGGTCCTGTCCTGTGCTTTGGCTCGACAGCCAGCTAACGGGCCTTGGCCGACCAACGGATAAGGAGCACGGGCGGCTCCAGAATATAAGGGTAGAAGGGAAGTTTGAAAAATGAATTGAAGAAAAAATGAATTTAAAAATTAAAAATGAATTTAATATTTTACAATATTAAATAAGTAAATCTCAAATAACACTCCATTTTCAAGCGTATTCATATTTTTTTTAAAAATCCTGTACATTTTTCAAGAGGGTTTATATCCACACGCCCCCTCTCCCTGCGTCAAAGACGCGCACAGGTACTCCCTTGGTGCCGTCGCGTGCTCTTTGGCAGTAGCACTCGCGGGCACAATCACCGCCTCCACTGCCCACCGCCAACCGCCCACCACCTACCGCCCACCGCCCACCGCCCACCGCCCATCACCCATCGCCCACCGCCCATCGCCCACCGCCCACCGCCCTCCGCCAATCGCCCATCGCCCACCTCCCATCGCCCATCGCCCATTGCCCATCGCCCATCGGCCACCGCTCACCGCCCATCGCTCACCGTACTCCGCCCACCGCCCATCGCCCACCACCCACCGCCCAGCTCCCAACGCCCACCGCCCACCGCCCACCGCCCACCGCCCACCTCCCATCGCCCACCGCCCACTGCCCACCGCCCACCGCCCTCCGCCAATCGCCCATCGCCCATCGCCCATCGCCCATCGCCCATCGCCCACCTCCCATCGCCCACCGCCCATCGCCCACCGCCCACCGCCCACCGCCCCCATCTCACTCCGCCATCCGCCTCCACTGGCCGGGGCGGTCGCGTTCCGCGGACGGGCCGGCAAGCGATGCGTGGCGGCGCGGGCTTGTTCGCGCCGTTTACGAGATGTTGACCTCGGACTAAGTGGTGCTTTACCCAAGGGGTCGTCGAAACCGCTGTTGGGTGCTGATGTACTCATGCGGAATTGGAATTCCTAGATTTAAACTGCTCAAGAGAGAGGTTACTAAAAGGGGTGAGGAATCAAGGTGGTATTCGAATAATTACAATTGGATTTGAAACATGCAATCCGCTCAGGGCAAATGTCTAGTTTTTTAATTGAATATGATCGTATCCGGGCAAACAGTTCTGAGGAAATGATTTCTGACGTTTTTGAAACGGTCTCCATAAATTAATTATGGATTCCTTGTATGAAAAAAGAAAAATCCCAAAACTTAAAACTACTAAAAAAAGTCATAGGCATTATGCGATCACGAAACACACTGTTTTTCGAAAGATAATTTAATATGTGTATGATGTAATTCAGTACGCAACCGAGAAAAAAAATTTATACTAGTATTATAAACAACCTTTTCTGTTACAAGGAATTGTTCATAAAAAGGCAAATTAGGACACAAATTATGACGTATTAGTATTTTTGGCAGGAATGATTGCGTCACCAGACATTCAGCCAATTGCAGCAAGAGAATCGTGAGGAGGTAGCGGTAAAAGGAACAGCCGATCACCATTTTCTCGCAGATGTTTTGACATACGTATTGTGACACTTGTGATGTCTGAAATATTTGTACCCGAGACGTGGGAATCAAAATGTTTCACACAATTAAGTTTGATTTTCTTATAAATTTATGATGCTGGTGCACAAAAAATAGCGCATGCAACCCGTTTGTAATGTTGCTTTATTGCATTCGCAAATTTCAAAACTCGCTCCAAACGTCCTTCGTTTTCAAATCACGTACTCATGCAATAACGTTTAACATTATAAACTAGTAGCATAAACTATTATTATATGTTATTCTCCACTTAGGTCTTGTGCGACCGTTCCATGTACAGTGGCTCTGAAAATTGAACGTACTCTATGTAAGAAAATACAAAATGGTACAGAAAATATATATTGATTGTAGAATTCTAAAGTACAAAATAAGGTATTGGTATTAAGTTAAAAATAGGTATTAACAGGTGCAAACCTTAGCAGGTGCCTATTAGAAGGCGCAAACCTTCTTCACTCATACATTACAAAAATATCTTGTAAATAACTGAATAAATCATAAAAAATTAAACTTATCCTAATGCATATGCAATTCACCATAAAAATGAACTTGCACTGGCAATTTGACTATGAGAAAAGATAATTAGTCAAAATTTTTTGGAACGACCTTTAGCACAAATAATAATCTCCAGTCTTGCTGGTATTTTCTTACAAGCTTCCTTGTAAATTCAGGCGCGAGTTTCTTCCATTCTTCAGAGAAGACCCTCTTTGTGAGCTCTTTTTTATTCGAAACATTATGCTTCTCCACATGCTTTTTCCAATTCCCACCAACAGTTCTCAGGATAATACGATTGAGATCGGGTAATTGTGGAAGCGTTTCAAGGCGCTTTGGTACATTATATAACAACAATAACTTCACAATATGAATGAACGCGTTGTCCTACTAAAAGTAATATGTCGGTCCCAGTGCAAGATTAGCTGCGATTTTGTTTGACATTACTCTCTAAAATTAACAAATATCCATATTTGTCAATTGTGACATCAATAAAATGGAGTTCCCCGGCACCTGTCGCAGACATACAGCCCCAAATCATTACGGAGCCCCTGCTGTGCTGTACAATTGGACACACATTTTTTTCTTCTAATGTTGCGTTTAACTTCCTCCCCACGTACTGTTGCCCATCTGATCCAAATATCTTGAATTCACTTTCATTGCTGAAAATCACTGCTTGCCAGTACTCCGAAGGGTGGTTTCTGTAATATTTCGCGAACTGTAGTATATTGTGAAGATTTGCCTTCCTAATCCAAGGCGTCTTCTTCGCCACTTTCCGGTTGTAATCTGAGTCTCGAAGTGCCTTTCGGACAGTTTCTGAGGAAACAGTTCTCCCTATTGTCGAAACCACCCACGAATTAATTTTAACGACACTTTGGTGAGGATTTCTGCTCGTGTTATTGGCAATATTTATTTTATCTCGTTCGTTGAGTATCGGATTTCGGCCTCAGCCAATTTTATTAATTAATGTGCCATCGTACTTGAATTGGTCTACTATACCTTGGATAGTTGAATGAGGTCTTCGCATTGTCATCGCAATACCTCGTATTGATCTTCCCCTCATGGATAAATTCACTACACGTCTTCATTCTTCAATCGTAATTTCCCTTCTCGGGGCCATTTTCAATTCGATGTTGCTCTCCGTAAATCTGACCATCAACTAATCTGTTTGTCACAATTTTACACTCAAGAAAACATTTCCACGTGTATGTTTCAAAGCTTGCTGTGATGGTGTACGTTCATTTCTGTGCAAAGCGTGTTTGTAGGTGTCACACAAAATATTTAATTTTAGTCCTTATAAAGCAATTTTCTGCGTTCAAATTGCACTAGTCCTTCCAGCAAACCTCAGAAATCAAAATTATATTTTATTTTCAGAAATATTCATACGAGAAAAAGTATGGTTTTATTTAAGGTGTACAGTAAAGGTATACGTTCAATTTTGAGAGCCACCCTATTTAATTTTATTGTGTAGGTACATTGTAAGCCATGAAGTATACTCATTCATCACAAAGAGAGCAAAATAGAAATGTGTATTATAATTACAACTCAATTACCTCTACCGAGAAATTTAGAGTCCGAAACCCATTAACAAGTAGTACCATTGCCAGAAACGTTACGAATGTGGGATGACAGAAAAACGAATTAACCAAACAAGAACTAGGAGCCAACTTCTCAAAATGCTTTTGAAATTGCAGTCAGTATTTTAAATTGAGCGTGAGTGGCACAGTAATTACGTGTGGAAGAGGAAATAAAATAATCATAGTTATAAACATGCACAAACGTTTAATATATTGCATTTGCATGATACATTATCTTGGTAGAATGGAACATTAATGAGGCACCAGTGCAGAAAAAAGAAAAACATGTTGAAATGACTTCGAAAGTGGATCACAATGAACCACATTTATTAAACGTATTAATTAAACTTTAATTTCACATGTATTGGTCTTGAGAAAATTAGATTAAAGAATGTTGTATATTGGATTTTGAATAAGAAATAGATATGCAAGGGTAAATCATTCTGTTCATTAATGCATTGACTTACTTAGTGAAACTAATCCTAATGTAGGATGGAGTCCAAAGTTCCAAACTAATATAGAAAAATAAAATATGCAAATACAATTGTTTACAGTAGTTTGCTCACCGTTCATTATTATCACTGCTTACCACACGTAACACGTCAATTTTGAAATCTTTAACATACTACTTTAATGCTCTGAAGTGTCGGATTGTCGGACTGGCCAGAATTACAGTCATTTTCGAAATGCGAAGTCGCATCGACCTCACTCATTCTCATCAACTCACATATTTACGATAATGTGTAATAATTCATTGTTATTAATCACCATTGTATTTAACACTCATTGGATACACACATTGTATGAAAAACATAACATAGAAATACTTTTTTTAAATATTGAAATCTTGAATTAACAAACGTATCTATGTTTCTGACACTGTGAACGCAACTTAATGTTTTAATTAAAATAAAAACATTTGAATAAAATTTTTAATAATGAAATTAGTCATCTATGATGAAAGTACTTAAGCCCGTGCGCAGTCCACCTCCACGCATTTCGCCCTGAGGAAGGTCGCGGTGTGCATAGGATGCGGGGTTGCTCGGACAGCCATGTATCTATTGCTTCTGTCCACAGTAACCGACGTTTTCAAGTGATAAAATAATTTTCACTTCTCATCCGAAAGCCAGCAAACAACCTCATCTACCTAGAGGTGGCTCCACACATTCGACATTCGTCCAGCAGCGAGCTACTGCTCCGCCAATCCCGAACAGCTGATGTGTTCTGCAAATGTTCGCTCTCTTTGATGTGTCCTAAAGACCGACAGGCAGTAGGTAGGGCGAATACCGAATGTTCGGCGCTGGGCGAACCGCAAGCAACCTGTCCACACTACTCGGGATTCGCGGAATGCCGCATGTGTGGAGCCGCCTTAAAGGCATTCGCCAAGTTGCGAGAGACCGCTCGCCCAATCCCGAGCAGCTGATGTGCTCGGGGAATGTTCACTTCCTTTGATGTGTGCAAAACACCGACACCCGGTGGGGAGAGCGAGCACCGAATGTTCGGCGCTCGGCAAATTTCAAGCAACCCATCCACACTACTCGGAGTTTGGCGAGCGGTTGCTCGGGATTCGCCAAATTCCGCATGTGGAGCCGCCTTAAAGGCGGCACCACACATTCGGCTTTCGCCAAGTTGCGAGCGACAGCTCGCCCAATCCCGAGCAGCTGATGTGCTCAGGGAATCTTCGTTTCCTTTGTTGAATCCAAAAGACCGAGTGCCAGTGGGTAGGACAGGCACCGAATGTTAGTCGCTCGGCACGTAGCAATCCACACTATGCGGAAGTCGGCTACTCGCCGAGCTCCAAATGTGAGGAACCGCCTTAATCCCGCGGCGATCGCAGGAACACCGCGGAGGGTCCGTTCCCGTTGGCACTTTTTTCCCGAATGGTTCTCTTGGAGCTCGGGAGGGGGGGGGAGCGGGTAAGGGGAGGGGCGGAGGAAAATAGGCGCGCCATCCGGCTCACCGAGTGCCGTGCATTAGCGCCGACGTCAGCGCCCTGGGGCGGCGTAAAAACGAAGCTCCCGCGGCGCTGGCTGCGCTTGATCAATGGCCCGGGCGCGGGTTTTTCGGCGCCTCGGCGACCGACGAGTGTCGGGCGCTCATTGCGACGAACGGGCATCGGCTGCAATTAAAACTCCCGCGACGCTCTTAACTGCGAATTAAATTTCTCCGAATGTGCAAAAACTGGGGTTTTCGCTGTTTTTTTTTTATCTCTCGATGACGGTGGAGAGAACCAATTTAGTTATTAAACAATTGAGGCGTTCGGGTATAAATAATTGTAGCTGACATTTCAACATTTTGTGGGTAATGTGATATCATTCCTTGCACCAAACATGCATTCCACGTACCAAGTACGAGAGTGTTATCACTGCCATTTGTTGGCTGTTTATGAATTAGCTTGAAAGCAGCTGTCCTCTCTCGCTTCTCTCTCTCCCTCTCTCTCTCTCTCTCTCTCTCTCTCTCACTCACTCACTCGCCCCCCTTCATTCATAAAAGCCACGAATTTCAGTCAAAATGTCAGATAATATTTTATACATCCGAATCACTCGGTTATAAATTGCCATCTACTCGCAGAACCGCCGATTTGCTTTAGATCGTGAGAGGGGCAATATGGTTAGTGAATCGCCCAACCACGAATATTTTTTGACAAACTTCAAAAGTAAATGGATACATAAACCAAGTGAAATGCACTTTGTAGTGGGGAATATCAAAAGTACTACATAGTTAAGGTAGTTGGGACTACATAGTTAAGTTAGCTTGGACAGATTTTGTTGGTGGGCTGGCGGGCAAAGTTTCCGGCGGTATAAAATAGGGGGTCACGTGAGGGCCTCGTGCCGTACAGGTCTGTCGTACCTCAATTCTATTAATTTACAGATGAGTGTTTTTCTCCGTTTTAAAAAAAGGTACCACTTTACTTTGACGATACTTAGAGATATTCTCAGAACTTCACCTCTCTATAAGCACGGTTTTCTGGACATAATAAAAGAAGAGAGATAGTCAAGAAACTCTTATGCAGTAACGAAGCGTTTCTCAGCAAAATGGCGTTAGAAACCTTTGTTCATCTAATTGAGGAAAAGACGGTGATTTTTTTCGCACTTGAAACGACACATACAATAGATGCTAATGCATTCATGTTCATTATTTATCTTCGATCAATTAATTTATTTATTGTGGTTTGGGGGTTAGGCGTTCTTGAACAACTATGATCAATGAGCCACGAAAGTGAATTATAGAGATATTCTTTATAAAGACACGCATTTCTCTATAACATGATGAAGTAGATGATAGCGATAAAGGCGTTGAGGTGAACGACAAAGGAGAATTAGTGGATTGAGAGGCAGTGTAAATTGCAGAATCCCAATAACATCTGGAGAGATCTCGCTTTATGCACCATAAATGTCACGTGAATTTGCTGAAAATCATGCTCGCAGCCATGCGATGAGAGGCATATGATACGCCATAGCCATTATGCCAAGAGGCGCCCCTCGCCTTTACCTTGTTCTAATTGCATTGTCTACAGCCAATAAAATTTAATTAGCAAAACGTGAAACACAGTCTAATCATGAAATTAATTGTCACTCTTCACTGTTGGAATTACGAAAGGTCAAAAATGAGACTCACTGTGAAGGTGATGTCCGACGTTAAATACCACTTCACCGGACTAGTTGGTCTCTTGAGTGTCCTAAATCACACACTTACAACTGCAATACTCTGCATAAATGCTTTCAGTATGTTGTCATCAATATTTTGTGCTTGGACGCTTTAGGAAGGTATGGATCGCACTCACTTGCACTTGACGGTTCGGGTGGCTCTGGAGAAGAGCGATCGTCAGGTACGAGCTTTTTCTGTCCTCCAAATCACTAGACATTCCCAGCGTACAATGATGCTGTGCGATTCCCATTGCATTTCTGAATTATTCTGCCGTATAACACATTCGCGATATCCATGTAATTGACTTCGCTTACGTTTCCATATTCAGCTGCTCGCAACTTTGCATCTATAATTTTGATAACATTCATGGATTTAATTCGCCTCGTGATACTGATGTACACTTTACAATGTCTAACCTATAACAAAACGCTCTACATGATGGCTTCGTATTGCAGCTATATTCGTCACACAACTAAAGTAATAGTTATTAGACTAGGCAAAACATGCCACAGTCGATATGCGCCCGGAGCAGTACCCTATCAAACAGGGCGCGCGATCATTCCTTCCCATACCTTGTCCTATCCCCACCCCTAACACACACTTACACTAACATGCACTGCACTACCACACATGCCGAGAGACGGGTCGGGAGCTTAGAGCTTGACCCGGCTGAAGCGGTGCCCAGTTGGTGAGAGATACCTGGTCGGGGAAAGCCCCTCTAGTCGACGTTAGGTCGTCGCCGAATCTCGCCATTTAGCGGGGGAAAATCACCGCCACCTCCCGAGGAAAACATGTACTACACTTACGAGGTTCCGGGCACCTGGAATCATTAACAATTAACCAACCAATCGAAAGGCGCTAGTAGACAGCAGAAGAGTTTTCCATGGTAATGACTCATTCCATTGAAAGCGTATCAGATTCAGTATCTATTTGGTTGTCGAGAGACGCATCATGCTAGGCACAGATGCCAACATTTCGGCCGTCATGTTGCGACCTTCTCCGCTCCTTCCTTCCTCGCTCCACCCTTTTTCGGCATTTCGCCCTGAGGAAGGAGTGAGGCAGAAGGAGCGGTGAAGGTCGCAACATGACGGTCGAAACGTGGGCATTTGTTCCCAGAACGCGGCGTCTCCCGGACAGCCAAGTAGACTGATACGATTGTAGTCGGGATGAGCAACTTATGTTTCAAGCGCATTTTCGTGACATTCTGAGCGATCGCAATGACACTCATGCCATGAAAGTAAGAAAGAATGGCACCTGTTAAATACGAAGTGTAATATACTAGACTACACTTCTACGAGTATATTTTGATGCAGAAATGGGAACAAGCTTCGGTATTAGACGTCAAAAAACTATGTTTGTACTATTGCAAATCGTACTTTGATGTTTTGTAAGTTGTTGTTTTTCAGTTGTTAGTAGTAAAGACTGCAACCACTATGAGGAAATGAGAGCAGAGATAGAATGTATCCGTCACCAGCTTGCGGTGCAGAATGCACTTGTTTTCGTGGTTTTGTTGTGTGCAGGTATAGGTTGAGCAACTTAATATTTCTCCCGTTATACAGAAGCAAAACCTACGCACAAGATGAAAAAGTCTGAAATTATATCCCCAGTAGGAAGTGAGACGACTTCCAGTAAATGGAGAAATGCCAACGCAATTTGTAAAAGAAGAAACTTGTTTAATCTATTTGCTCATGTTTTAGACATGTGACTTTCGATAAGTTAACGTTAATGTGAAAATGTGTTTTCCTGATCCAATTGACAAGTGATAAAAACTTCTCCCATAGTTCTAGGTGAGTTCATTGTAATGTACTGTGTTATTCTTCGTTTATATGAAATGCATAAATCTTGAAAATCACCAAAAATTTAATGAAGGTAAATGTAATAAAGATAAGGGCAACTTGATGTAGCCGTAAATGTGTGACAATAAAAGTAAGAGTGAAAATAGGAAGTAACTACGAATTCAGTTAATTTCTTGTTCCTTAAATAAAGTCTTTATATTCTCTAATGTAAGTTTTCATTTATTTGGTTGAAATGCACATTTAATTTCACCCTCTGAAACACAGACTATCTAATTCTTATAAATATTAGTTTTGAACATATTTTGAATTTTATGTTTTATAGAGAACGGATGTTTTGTAAACAGAGGCTAAACAAGTAGTAACCTCTTAATTCTTTCTTTTGTAAATAATATTTCATTGATTGGATTTCGAGCCAACAGTTGTCGTTTTAGTTTCTTTACAAATCCGCTATCGTCTGTTATATTTAACGTCACGAAATCTGTACTCTCAAAGCATCGTGCCGTAATTTTTATCAGGTCATCTGCACCCTTCAAACCATCCACCCACCAACGCAGTCGTTACAATATTACTTATAACACCTAAAACAATTGAATTCTCAGCTGATGCTGCTTTCGACCTCGATTTCACTGTTCACTCCCCATCGCTTATACGACTACCAACACTGACACCATAACCCCTATGACAACCAGGCAACATTTCCTTTCCTAGTGTCAACATGACCATCACGATAACCGGCACCAGATCGTCCGTTCATCTACTATATTTGTTTAATATATTTAAAATGTTCTTTGTTTATTTATGTTTTATATCTTTTTTATGTAATTATAACTTTCACTGGCAGCGCTACTACTTCCATCACTTCCCCCACCGCTACAATCACTACCTCCACTTCACTCGCCAAGATTTGGTTTCAACACCACCACTACCTCCACCACTACGACCAACGGATATTCCACACTTCCAATACAATACCACACTCTATCTTTTTTTAAGAGCATTTTTTTGGTCGCATGAACTTCAATATCATTAGCGACCATTCATACAGTTCTTTACAGTGTATTAAATAAATTTAGGTATTTTAGAAATTTGGAAACATTATATTCTTGAGTTGTTTCAGTAAGTAATTTGGGGAGAAAATTTGTAAGCGAATGTGCATTTTGTGAGTCTGAATACCCTGGGCAATCTATTAAATTTTGTTGGATTGTTATAGGGATTCTTTCTTGAATAGGTGTAAGTGGACATACCCTATCTGTTAAGACCAACACTGTCATCAGTTCCATGATCACCACCTGCGTGAACACAACCCCATCGATTTTGTCAAAAAGATAATACTCAACACCTAAGCGTCTTTCGCAGTTGCTATCGCAACACCCTTCACCGCCTCCCCAATTGTACTCAGAAGCTTAGGGCTTGTCCTATTTGGAGCGGAGCTCCGCTGGGGAGATTAGAAAAATCCCACAAGCCTCAGTGTACCTCGGCATCTCCTCTCAGGTTCCAGCGTAGGACCACCACATTCCGGAATACAACATGCAGTAAACTTACACGTCTAACGCCTCGAGCACTTGACGTGCGCTAAAACACGAAATAGTCAGTCACTCCCTTCGCCTGCAGCTGCCTTGACACATTCTTTTTTTTCTTTGTCCCCTCCACAGTAACCCTGTGGGGAAGGGGAATTTATTTCCTTTAAATTATTAATAATAAACTGCTGCCTTGCGGCTTAAGCAGCTAGAGGAGGGGCTTTTTCTTACAGCTAAGTTTTAAATACTAGTCCTAAAGTTAACTTACTTGCACTTTGGCATTACTAATTTACACCTAGATCGGTTTTGTTAATACTATAATTCTACAGAGTGTGTTAATTTACGGGCGAGATCTTTTTTTTTTCTTCTTTTTCACTACATTCACACATCATTCATACTTGTTTCGTTATATACATTCTCCTCGGCCATCGGACGCGTGGACTGGCTCTCGGCCGGCGCGCTGACAGGTGGCTTGGGGCGAGCGCGGCGCTTTGACCCAGGGCAAAGCTTTGACCTCTCGCCTCCGCTAATCCCAGCGCCCGCGAGGGCCGCCGGGGCCGGTTAGCGAGGCCGCCGCGGCGAGGCGCTTTTTGTGGCGCTGCCGCCGCCTGCACCTTCGATTCTCGCCCCGAGCGCCGCCCCTTCCTCGCGCTTTGAATTGAATTGAATTTGCCTTATTTTACGTGGCGAGACTCGGGCCATCAGGCCCGCTCTTCCGTTTGACCACGCAAATTTCGCTACGCTCCTTTCACCAACTAGCAGAGAAAGGAGGTATTTCTTGGGCGAGAAACAGGCGATTTGAATTTAGCTCAGAGGCTACGTCATTTAGGCTTGAGGGTCTTTTACATGCAAGTAAATCTACTAACATGGGACAGCCGGCTTTACTTCCCCTCCGAAGGAAAGCGTACGAAGGATTTTTTCGCCCTTAAAAATCCACGACTTTGATTGGGTTTGAACCCGCGAACTTGGGTACAACAGTCCGGTACGCTAACCGTTACACCATCACCGCGCTTTGCGGTGGAATGCGCTGCTTTAGCGGGACCCGCGCGTCGGGGAGGAGGGGTAACACTCGGGCGATAAACAGGATTCTGCGGGTCCTTTCTGAAGGTATTGATGGGTCGATTAGGGACGTTTCCGGGTGAGCGTTTCGGATCTGTGTTAGAGAGTTGCTTTCGGTTTGGAGTTGAATTGATGTTCGTGTCTGTTTCTGAATGTCTGTCGTCATTTTTGTAAAGTTCCGGCAGACGATTCTTCTCCTCAATCGTAGGGATGCAACTTGTAGCCCACTAGTAAATTCTATTAAATATCAATGTTGCGTCTTGAAATTAAAAGTGGTGAAAATATAATTAATTTTTGAGCGGCTTGTAGTGTAATACTTGTCAGTTGTCCCCTTGGTGTTATTATTTTAACTCATTTGAATGTCTGTTTTATGAACAAAAAATACGAAGAGAGAAAAAACTACGTTCTTAAAATAACGTTTCTCTCTTTGGTCCCTGCTGAAAGGGGGTAATGTATTCTATTAATTTGGCAGTCGATATGTTACTATTTAATTCAAGAAAGTTTTCTTTCCATAAATATTATTCAAATCAATATTCAAAATTTTCGTTTAGCTCGAATTTTGGAAGAAACATTCGAATAAATCCAGCTCCAAAACGTTTTGATTCTCAGAAGAAGAATAAATCCGCATTAAAAGTGAAATAACGTTGTGAGTGAGCTCGACTTTAACTTACGAGAAAGTCCTTTTCCAAAGAAAAAATATAATGCAGATTAAAATTGAAGAAAGCCATACTGTTTTCTAAAACTATCATTTTCATTACTAATTTAAGGTGAATAACGCAAATATTATCCGAATGCCGCACAAACGTGTTCATAAAAATAAAGTATGTGCACTAAAAGATGAAAGTATAGACAACTTTTCTGTATTTACCAAAGAACTTTGCTTTTCCCCTGGCTTATTCAATGGTGAAAATTCGTTGCTCAAAAATATAAATTTTCAAAATGTACAGAGCGCAGAATCCAAACAGGAGGCATATTCTAGATTCTGTGAAGCTTGCCATTCTACGCCGATACTTATTCAGCAGTGGAACATTCACAGAAAAACAACTTGCTGATATTGCTGAGTGTACTATGCTGTTGAACCATGATGAGAGCCATCCCCTGAAAACGATGAACCTTTAAGTGCTTATCACCCTCATACAAAAATACTACCAATGGTGACAGTACTCTAGCTATGAGTTACGCGAGATTCCCATGACGTAATGTTTCCTTTGGCGCGAGATAAAACGCTCAAAGCTCAGAGAATGATGAGACTTCAATTTTTGTGTGTGACGGGGGACAAAGCTGTAGGTTTAGCGTCCAATCGACCGATGTTTTCTTAAAAGAAGCTTATAATTTGTGCTAATGTCAAAAAGTATTTTTATTTATTGTATAAAATATAATTTTGTATAGTTATTTATAACATAAGCATTGAAACTATTGGTTGTTTTCCATAATTATAAAACATCAAACATGCGGGGGTGAGGAGAGCGGAGCTGGGAACCCATGGGCACGCGTGCCTCGCGGACGCGCTACCGAGAATGTGGGTTAGCGCGACGCGGCCCCGAGCCCGTCATCTGATCAGTCGCGCACGTGCTGTTCTCCGGACGGTCTGGCGTTGGCGTTTCGTCTTTCTTCCAGCACGCTCGTGCGTCATCTCGTCTCAAAAGGCACGTGGCACGCTGCAGAGACACCGGCGCGCACTTGCGAGGTGCTGATTGTGTGCTGCGAGTTGCTGATACGTAGCGCGAACGCATGCATCGTGCGACTTCGACGGTACCGCAGTGCTTTCTGGTACCAAGCAGCGCTTTGTCTTCTTCTCTCTCTACCAATACTTCTTTTTCTTTATTTCATGAGGGTCAACATGTTAAGCGAGTATCCAAGTAGCGTAAACTCTAGCTTTGTAGTCGGTATTCACCAGAGAGAGTCGATCTCACCGGTAGCACTCTTGCCATTACCCTTGGGAGCTTGAAAGCTATTTACGCACTTGTGAGACGGAAGGTCACACGGAATGCTCGAATAGTGCAAATGCACCGGATGAGACGTCCGCGATGCCTTGAGGCTATGAGTGCGCGACATGCGTTCGGGGTCTATTAGGAGCACACGCATGGATAGGTGGGGGCTAGGCGATGAGGTCGGAACTATGCGTAATGACTAGAGACCGGAAAAATATGTGGTATTAATCGTGAAAATATGTACATAAATATGTAATAAAAACAGTAAGAATATGAAATAAATATATAAAATGGGAATATAATATGTAATATTAAAATACACTAATTATAAAACACATTTATCTAATTCGAAATTCCATTTATAAAAAAATCCTTAACAAGTTTTAAAAGTAATAGAAACGTTTTAAATCACAAAATATAAAAATAGTATAAATTAAAAAAAAAGCTTCATCTATTGCTATCCACAATCGTGGTTTACTAGCCAGTCTAGACACAATACGTGTCTAGAACGGTAAAGAAACCGTATCTTCCAACATTTGTTCACCACTTGTTTTTTTTCTGAAATCAATCTGCCGAAACAATCTTCATTTCGTGGCTTGTCACTATCAAGCACGTTAGGAGGAGGCTATAGATAGCGCAGGGAAGGTTTTAAGTGCGAAGATCAATTAGTGTTTTTGAAAGCAAAGGATGATGAGTATATATGTAAAAACAGTCAAATTTTGATGTGTAGGTAGACAAAAAAGGTATTTGGCCTATGGATGTAAACGAACCCTTTGCGGCGTTCATCTGAACATGTCCCCGCCACATTTCTTCCTCTCTTCTGTGTCAGACTCTTTACTTTCGGTTAGCGCGAGAAGAAGAGGATACAACGCTGGTGGCACAAGTTCTGGGCTTCTCCAAGGCGGTCATCAGGGGCGGACGATCGCCTCGATGACGCTGCTCTCCCCGCCCCATTGCAAGATGGAGGAACATTAGTGCACCGCGTGGCTCAGCTGCAGCGAGGCGCTGATCGCCAAGCGAAAATACACGCCATGCGGCTTCGCGGCTACTCATGCTCTTCGCTGCGTCGCTAACCTATCGTATTACTTCTAGGCTGTCCGGGTGACGCCACGTCGTTGGCAGATAGACCGACGTTTCGCCCGTCATGTCGCAGGCTTCTTCAGGGTAGTGAGTCGTCACTACCCTGAAGAAGCCTGCGACATGACGGGCGAAACGTCGGCACCCCAGCCAATGACGCGGCGTCCACCCGGACAGCCTAGAAGTAATGGACTCGAGGCCGCGGAAGCCTACGTGTACAACCTATCGTAATTCGTAGCCAGCGGCAAGGAGCTTTTTTTAAGACAGACCGTAATAAAGAAATTAATTTTAGGGCATACAAAATGTAAAATCGCTATAAGTAAAACAATGCTCTAGAGTGCATAGAAAACTGTGAATGCAACCAAGGAAACAAAATACTTTTGTCTGATAGTACTGACCTTAATGGAACATTGTATGCGTATGCCTACTCGCAAAATAAAATATCACGTATTATATACTATATATTATATATACTATTCGAACCGTAAATAACTGTTTTGACCAACAGATAACGTAAATGGCTGAATGGAACATGTGTGGAATACCATGTGTGCTCGAAAATGATTCACAAAGTCACACACGTTAAGGTAGATGGATTAACTTCGATAAGCAAGTGCCTATTTGATGCAGACAATTTGACTCGGTTTGCACTTATTTCCAAGTCGACGGCGAGGTTCGGGTCTTGAAACTCCGCGATTAACATAAAATATGCTACAGATCAACAACACAAATTTCCCCAAACATTTTACATCCAAATGCATATACATCTGAACTTGATTCCCTTCCTTCGCGAACTACGAAATTATTTCCACTTAATTAAATATCCGGCCGTGTTCCACTTAGCGAAACGCTTTAGCTGTTTCTTAAAAAAATAGTTGAAGTGGGGACCGGTAAAGACGATACGTTTCAAGGAATTTCATAGAAGCGCTTGCAAAGGAAAATTCACATATTGACTATCAAAACTCACATTATGCATTATTTCCTGAATGTTCATGTTGATACTTGCCGGAGAAATGTGTTGACATGGGTGTAATTAAGATACGCCTGTTATAAACATTAGACATCCGCTAAATATTTGGTGATAAATATAAAGCAAATAAACCTAAAAACTATTAAGAACATTGGATATACGTCGTATTTACTACGTCAAGTAGTAACGAAAAAAATGTTAAAACATCTTGCTCCCAGGAAAAAATCTCTTTCTCTAACAAAATACTTGCCCCACATTCACACTAACCAAAGTCCAGCTCCGTCCAGGTGTCGTGGAATAATTCGCTGCTATTTTGAATGTAAATGTCTCCGCCGTGACAAGCGCGCAATCGCGTTCGGCACCGAATTCCCGAGAAGGGGGTCGAAGGCAAATTCGCGGCTCCGCCACAGGCAGCCGCGCCGTCAAGGGGCCTGGGCCAAAGCCCGGTGTCCGCTGGCGCGGCGGACGGCAGCCTGCGCGCCGCTCGCAAATCGGCTTGTAATTGAAGCGCCGTGTAGCTGTCACTCGCCCGGCGGCGGGGAGCGCGGGTCGGGTGGAGCGGGGCGGAGAGGGGGGAGAGGGGCGGAGATTAAGAGGGCATGGACGGGGGTTGGGGGGGTGGGGGTGAGAAATGGCGGGTTGGGATGGGTGGGTATGGGGAGGATGGGATGGAGCGTGGCAGGGTGGATGGGGTAGGCGGGGGCGGGGCGGAGATTAAGAGGGCATGGACTGGGGTTGGGGGGATGGAGGGGGCGAGAAAAGGCGGGTTGGGACGGGTGGGTATGGGGAGGATGGGATGGAGCGTGGCAGGGTGGATGGGGTAGGCGGGGGCGGGGCGGAGATTAAGAGGGCATGGACGGGGGTTGGGGGGATGGAGGGGGCGAGAAAAGGCGGGTTGGGACGGGTGGGTATGGGGAGGATGGGATGGAGCGTGGCAGGGTGGATGGGGTAGGCGGGGGCGGGGCGGAGATTAAGAGGGCATGGACGGGGGTTGGGGGGATGGGGGGCGAGAAAAGGCGGGTTGGGACGGGTGGGTATGGGGAGGATGGGATGGAGCGTGGCAGAGTGGATGGGGTAGGCGGGGGCGGGGCGGAGATTAAGAGGGCATAAACGGGGATTGGGGGGATGGAGGGGGCGAGAAAAGGCGGGATGGGACGGGTGGGTATGGGGAGGATGGAATGGAGCGTGGCAGGGTGGATGGGGTAGGCGGGGGCAGGGCGGAGATTAAGAGGGCATGGACGGGGGTTGGGGGGATGGGGGGCGAGAAAAGGCGGGTTGGGACGGGTGGGTATGGGGAGGATGGGATGGAGCGTGGCAGGGTGGATGGGGTAGGTGGGGACGGGGCGGAGATTAAAAGGACATGGACGGGGATTGGGGGGATGGGGGGCGAGAAAAGGCGGGTTGGGACGGGTGGGTATGGGGAGGATGTGATGGAGCGTGGCAGGGTGGATGGGGTAGGCGGGGGCGGGGCGGAGATTAAGAGGGCATGGACGGGGTTGGAGGGGCGAGAAAAGGCGGGTTGGGACGGGTGGGTGAGGGGAGGATGGGATGGAGCGTGGCAGGGTGGATGGGGTAGGCGGGGGCGGGGCGGAGATGAAGAGGGCATGGACGGGAGTTGGGGGGATGGGGGGCGAGAAATGGCGGGTTGGGACGGGTGGGTATGGGGAGGATGGGATGGAGCGTGGCAGGGTGGATGGGGTAGGCGGGGGCGGGGCGGAGATTAAGAGGGCATGGACGGGGTTTGGAGGATGGGGGCGAGAAAAGGCGGGTGTGTATGGGGAGGATGGGATGGGGCGAGGCGGAGCGGATGGGAATTGTTTAGGCGGGAGGTGGGCTGTAGAGGTTTGAGTGGCATAGGGTGGTGCGGGGTGGAGAAGGAGATGGTGCTGGCGTTTGTGTGGTGTGGAGTGGGGGCGGCGTGGGAGCAAAAAGGGGCGGTGCGGACGGTTATAGAGAGTGGGATGGAGCGAGGCGGAGAGGATGGAAATTGAGTAGACGGGGAGAGAGGGGCCGGGGGAAGAGAGTGAGCTGTGTGATGTGGGGTGGGGCAGTGGGCAGTGGGGGGGGGGGGTGCTCCTGCTGCTGCTGGAGTAAGCGTGGTGCGGGACCAGAGGCGACGGCGGGGTTTGAGGCCAGGGGCGACGTGACACTACTGCGACAGCAGACGCCGACGCTGCCAACCACACTCTGAAACCTACGTGATAATCGAGAAAGATGCATTTGCCACTTATTCTGTAGCGAAGAGATCAGAATTTTTGGACCGTGTGAATAAGGAAAATAACTTAATTTTTTCTGCTGTGAACTTCTTGAGTGTTCTGAAAATATAAGATCCACAAAACCAAACAATTCGTCCTCAACGCTAATATTTCATTTCGCTGTGTATTGTTTTACAAAAAAAAAGTATATTCTTTTCTAAAACTTCAGTTTAACTTCTCCATTATTATTTGTTTCATGAATACTTTTTTTTAAGAAAATACTTATAAAGAAGGTACCCAAAAAGTTACCACTTCGGGAAACTACGCTTTCGTCACCAACACCATAACTTAGTCCAACTACCCTAACATGAACAACTTTGTAAATCACCGCCTAGAAGGCAGTGGCGAATCCAGGTGGGGGAGGGCACAGAGGCCGTGCCCTCACCCCAAAAAGGCCGAGAGTTTTCGTTCGTTAGCTTCCTTTATTTGCCAACATTGATTTAAATATTGATTAACGTTAGAATTATGTAATTATTTAAAAAATAATATTTGTAAGGTATCACATATTCACTAAAAAATAATATGCAATATAATAACAAATTTATTTATTATTTACAAAACTCTATGATGATCCCTCCCAAAATAATCGGCTGAATTCGCGCCTACCAGGAGGCTTATATATCAAATTCCATTAAAATTATTCAAAGCATTTATCCACATGCTTTATCTGTTTGTCGAAAAAATATAGTATAACACCGAGGGCGAGGTTGGTAACCCTGCCGCAGCGCGTGCGGGGGTTCCCCGCTGGGCCACGCCCGCCAGATCGCTTTCCGCCTCGGGTTACGAAGCGGCGAAACGGTATACGAAATTACACCGCGGAGCCCCGGGGGATCGTGAATAATGCGTTGGAGGAGGAGGGGGGGGAGGTAAAGTAATCTGTGATTAATGGCCGCTCCGTCTGTCAGACATACTGACGATTGTCTATACGAGTTCTCTTGTTCGCATCTGATTCGAACGTCCTGTGAGGCGAGTGTTAACCTGACGGACGGTCGACGGGAATTTAACGGGATAGGCGAGGTGAGCCTGTGAGTTATTACCTTTCGGGGAGATGAAATGCTGTCGAACGTTTGGTAATTAGCGCGTTAAAGGCCTGTGGCGCTTAAAAAAGGTACAAAAGAGGTTTGAAGTTCCGGAGAGAAGTGCCATGACTGATGAAAACATAGACAGTAACAGGCTTTGTTCTAAGTTTTCTTTTATGACTTTCGAAACAAGAGAGCGTAAACAGAAATTTTTATATACACAGAAACTTTAAAGTCAGGTATTTGCATTCAAATGTCGTGTGATGTTATTCACTCGTCCGCTTTCAGTGTTTTATTAGTTATTATAGTTTAGAAATGTTTAATAGTTTTGATTTGAGATCTTAATATCTCATGAGAATTTGAAATATTGCGGTGCATTACATGAAAAATAACTTACATTCATTCCTGCGTAAGAGGCTTCCTTCGCGGCAATATATACGTAGTGCAGTCGTAATCTTAATACTTCTACGAGCACATTGTTCGACTCGCAATCTCATATCATATCGTTTACGTCGAATACTAACTTCTGTTCTCAACATCACGAACTCTAGAGAAATTTTAATAAGAAGTCGTTCCTATGCTCTTGCCATCTCGCAACCACTCGGCGTTTTGCAAGAAAATGGCCGGAGATGAGAAGGCCAATGTAGGTTACGAGTGGCCGCGCCGCTCCACGAAGCCATCTAGGGCGGGCACCCCGCGTCTCGCGTGCGCACTCACCGTCTCTCCAGGCACCCCTCTGCCTCCCCGCCCGCCTGACCCGGTGGCCTCCTGGCGCCCCCGCTCCTCTCAACCCTATCTGCCCAAACCGATCCGGCCAGCCCCGCCTAGCCCCGGCCGGCACACCCATCTACGCCCTCCCCGCCCCCCCCCTCCCTCGCCAGATACTGTGCAAACTATTCATAACGGAACTCAAGGGGCAGAGTTTAAGAGACCATTCGTTAAATGTGAGAGAGACTATAAATGAATGGTTTATTATAAGATAAACCTATCATTCTAGTGCCCTAATTCCTATTAAATTTTATTTTAATGCAAGTTTTTCGTCGTAAGGAAATGCGTCGAAGAGAGTGGAGGGTAACTTATAATTAAGAATATGTACCCTCCCAAATTTGTAGAATCCGGATTCACATGTATGGCCTTGTTTCTCAGCATCCGACCTGCGACCGCCCGCGTTGTTAATCCAACACATCTGCAATAGTTGTATTCGCGACTCTTGTTACTCAAAATAAAGCAATCTATGATGTGAAAATCACAAAGATTAAAAATTACTTCAAATAAAAGGTTTCGTGTGCTATGAAAATGTGGGCAACCAAAACTGAGTGCGTACTTTCGGAACGCAGACGTTACGGAAGCAATTTGTAAGGAAACGTTTTCTCTATAGCAGCACAATTAACATGACAAGAAGTGTTAAACTAAAAAGCTTTCTGAAGCTCTGGGGGATAGGGATATGAAATTTGGAAAAAAAAAACTCACGTAAATTGTGGATCACGCTTTCATACCTATTTATCACACTTAGGTATAGAATGCAATGTAAATATTCTACTGTGTGTCCCGAATACAAAAATGCATCAACGTAAGCCAACAAGTTCAGAGAGTACCTTGTTCCATATTGCCATATACCCCGGGACGTAACCTGCCCTACATAACTTCCGACCCCAAAACCCTCGGCGCCCTTCACCCCCCCCCCCCATCCATCGTCCGCGCGTCTTACGCACTTCTCAGACCGCCCGCAGCGCAGCCCTAGCGCCACCGCTGCCCTAATTTGATTGCGTTCTCCGCGCCACCGGCCCCCCGCCGCCCTCTGACCCCAAGCCCCCCCCCCCCGCCCCGCCCCCGCGCTCCACTTTGTGAAAAGGCCCCGACGCGCCGACCTGACCTGCTTCCGCCCGCGACACCACTCGGCGACGAGAGAAGCCCTCCGGGAGACGGCGCCGCTTTCGCAAATTCGCCTTTTGCCGGAGGAAACGATTCGCGCAGCTCGAGCACGCGAGCTGCGTTGGCTGTGCGGAATTGTGAGGAAGAACCCGAGAAGGAATTCGTCTCTTCTTACTCGAATACACGCTTTACGCCTAGAGCAATTGTGCGCCGTAGGGGTGGGTGTGTGTGTGTGTGTGGGGGGGGGGGGGCTAGACGGTCGCAAGATCTGAGGCTCTTAGTGGAGAAAGTAAAGGTGGCTCCACAATTTCCATGGTAGCACTATAGGCTAATGAGCGGAATTCACAATACGCCGGGACGAATTCCTTCTGTTGACGGGACGAATATTGAACACTGCCACGACGAAGGCAAATCCATCTGCCACGACGAGGCCAAGTACCCAAGTCCATTTTCGGGACGCCCAGACCGAAGTCAATGTGGCTCGGAGACCCAAACCCGTATCCTCACTGCTTCGCATCCGCCGTATCCTCGGCATTCGCCGAGCAGCGAGCTACAGCTCGCCCAATCCCGAACAGCTGATGTGTTCGGCGAATGTTCGCTCACTTTGATGCGTTCTAAAGACGGACACGCATTGGGTAGGGCGAATACCGACAGTTCGGCGCCTACTCGAGAGTCGGCGAAAGGTTGCTCGGGATTCGCCGAATGCTGCATGCGTGGAGCCACCTTAACGTCCACTTGGTCCCCAGTTACTAGGCGGTACTCACGTCGTTAGCTTCAAGGTGGAGGCAGTGAGAAGGTAGTTCCGACCTTTGGTAGGATTGGGTGAGGAACTTGCTCTCCCAAATATATAGAATTCCGAAATATAAAAATAACCCGAATATAAAATTTCGACTCCCCCCCCCACCTGTCCCTTGGCAAGTGGCCTAGGTTCCGGCGGTACTCACGTCGTTAGCTTCATGATGGAAGCAGTGAGGATACGGGTTTGTGTCTCCGAGCCACATTGACTTCGATCTGGGCGTCCCGAAGATGGACTTGGGTACTTGGCCTCGTCCTGGCAGATGGATTTGCCTTCGTCGTGGCAGTGTTCAATATTCGTCCCGTCAACAGAAGGAATTCGTCCCGGCGTATTGTGAATGCCGCTAATTAGCCTATAGTGCTACCATGGAAAGCTAGTAGATCTGAGCTGGTAGAGTGGCCCCACACGGGTATAATCTTCACGGGAGGTTCTCGTGAAGGGTAGCTGCAATCCGGCGGGATCCGGATATCAGCTTGTAGGTGTCCGTGCACCGAAAGGGCATGTGGGCTAAGGTCTAGGTGCACACTCCTGGGAGCAATTCCCCTGGTAAGAAAGTGTGGGTATAGACGCACGATTCACAATCTACTAGAGCCAAATTGCTGCACCAATTGTTAATCCCATCTTTTGAGTGTGCGACTGTCTGAAATATCTTATGCCACTGCAGCGTTGCCACTGCAGTATTGTCACTGCAGTGTTTCCACTGCAGCGTTTGACACGGAGGTCCTAGGGTTTGAACACCGTCAGTAGCCAATTTTCGACGGGAAGGTAGCTAGTTTGAATTCAGCCGCTCAGTGGAAAATACTAGCAACCGACCGCTCTGAACGGTGGTTTAGATAGGTTTACTTCATCAATGGCACTCTGCCGTGTCAAATACCGGGGAAGAACTTCAATACACAGGCCAGTGAGGGAGCGCGATATTTTCTTCTCCATCCTCGTCTTCTCCCCGTTAAGCATACTTCCTTGCACAACATCATCACACGTTGGAGAACAGTTGGGAACTTAGATCTTGTCATGGCTAGAACGGTGGTGTGCTGAGGTGTGAATATACCTGGTCGAATTTTACTTCTACTCCTACTGATAGCGTCGCTTTTATGTATTAACTATTCGCCTTTTGATTAAAAGAAAATTATTCTCGCAGCTAAATATTCCTCGTTGCGTGAAAGAATCTGCCAAGGGGTTGAACTCCTCTCTGAATTCTTTCTGCTCGTTCTCGAAGAGATCAAACGAAACGTGAGAATCAAACAAAATGTAATCATTCGAACAACACTTTCTGGAAATTCTGAATGCTTTGAAAGTTTTCCTCCTCTTCACAATTTATTACGCAAGTAATTAGGTATTTGAAGCTTCGATAAGTCGAAATATTTTATGTCTATCCTACGTACAAATGTCCTTTGAGCTTGGAAGGCGTAACTCACGGAAAACAGCGTCGTCCCTTTTGCTAGATCGTCTAACGACGTTTACTACAATCCGAGTTTCACTTTAAACCCATAATTTTTTTACTTATTAACATTCTGGGATTGATAAGGAATACTTTACATGTTTATTTACAATCATTAAAACTATACTAGTAAAACTATATTTTTGAAAGATATTTACATAAATAATTGAAAAAGTAATTATTTTGTGTTTCACGTTAAGGGTTTCCGCATTTCAGAGTTCTAATTGAGGAATGGTGTTTGTATCAAGACTTACAAATTTCATCCAGGAATTTAATTTGTCCAAAACTCTAAGGAATTCAGGAAAGAAGAACTAAAAAGGTAGAGAACGAAGTTGGATTGCATTTTTAGCTAGAACATTTACTAACTTGGACTAAATCATTTGGAATAAGCTATACATAAGTGTTTCAACAGCTATTTGTCAGTAATTGAATTTTCAAATAAGATTGTACAGTTTTATGATATATAGAAGACAATTTATATTTTCAAATTATTCAGAGTGTATTTGACCCTTATTTTAAAGACGGAATATTATTATAAAATCACTGGTTTGTATCACTGTATTACATGAGATACGTAACATTTTGGAATTTAATTATTTCCATCTTCAGGCTTAGTGTCAAAAACATATAATTTAAAATAAGGGTCAAATACAGTCTGACTAATTTGAGAAGACCATAGGCAGAAAAGTAAATAATAATCTTAAAACAATTTATATTTTTATATAAATCATTAAATAGATTTTTAAATTGAAACTGAAAACTATTTAAAGTGTGGTTACAAAAGAGCATTTAAATAAAAATAGCCTGTAAGTGCATCTAAAAGAGGTATTTTACAGTATCTCATCTTTAAGAATACTTTAAGAGATGAAATGTCATATCTTTACTTCATTTTGAATATTCCACAGGTAGAATACACTATTGAGAAATAAAAGAACAACGTTTTCTTGCTACTCTTCTAAAACATGATTACAAATGTAAATGAAATATCACGAGACGCAGCCATAATTATCATCTACATTCATGGCAAGTTTTAAAAATAATTCCAACTGTTAACATTTCAAACATTCGTACTACTGAAGGATTATGTTGTTGAAAGATGTGACACGTGAAAAGACAGCAAGTGTTCGGGCACAAAGAAACTAGGAAAACACTTTCAGCATTTCCGTAGTCCTCTTATTGTTGTTCTAAAGTTTGAAATTACAAAAATGTCAGTAGACTTGTTCTATAGACAATTACTACCCCACTCCGGTCAAGAAATATTTAACACCTACACACAGATTGAGTGGTTACGAATGTCTGGGATAAGTTAATTTCCTTTACGTTTTAATGCATGTTCGTTTGCCACTTTCGCTGGAACATTGCAAACATGACGGTGCACTCTGTTGTCACTAACGAGAAAAAAATTGCCACCTGGACGGTGAGTTCCGCACACAGCCGGGAGAGAGGAGCACAGTGTTCCGAAACTTCTCCAAAAGGGGGCGCAACAAAAAACTATTCTGACATTTCAACCACTCATTTTCACAACTGATGAAGTTTCTCGATGAATTAAGAAAACAAAGTGTCGTTACTGGCACTCATCTACGTCAATGCGCCTAACTATAACGCACTCTTGTGAATGTTGTGGTATCATTTATTAAAATGAGTTACTTTTAATACTATTTTTTTTGAAGTTATTGAATACCATATAACCACAGCCGCTTCGTTTCTGTTAGATATTTAGACTTTAATATACGACGTTTGTAAATAAATTTCGAAAGCATTTTGACAGAAAAATCATTGGTGTACTCGTAATAAAATAGAAAATAGTTTCTTCAGAGGTCGAACAACTCCCATCAAAATAACGATCACAATTGTAATTGGTTTATTGCTATAGAGATCAATCAAGTAAACTAAAACGAACGCGCCACTAAAACACATTACTTGTAACGCTTATCTATTATTATTTGTTAATTACATCATTTTAAAGACCAATTACAACTATTTTTTAATGCGAAGTTTAGTTTGTGTACATATAAAAACGCAACGATGAGCAATTCTCTGTTACATAACTCTCTTGAGCAATCCTCTCTCTGTCTCTCAAGAATTTTCAGTGATTGTAATTATAAGTGATGCATTACATTTTTAAGTTAAGTTGGACAACAAGATATCATACATATAACAATCGTGTACACATCTAGGTAAATATACATTTCAATTTCATTTTCCGAAACATGCTCACAAAGGATAGTGATTAAATTGTTTCAGAAATTGTAATTCTACCTCATTTCATCACTTTATGCGAATAATAATAATAATAATAATAATAATAATAATAATAATAATAATAATAATAGTTTCGGTCTCAATTATAAAACTTTTAACGATTACTGGTTCGGTTTCACTTTGATGCTTGAATTTTGACACATCAGGTTTCAACTCCCCCCCCCCCCCCTTATTATTGACGAGGAGATTTCTTTGTTTGCAATCTGTAGTTTAAGTAGGAAAGAAGGCGTAATATTATAATATGACGCAACCGTTTCTAAAGAGAAACCTTGCGCTGTTGTAGGACCACTGTCTTTAGTTGTCGCTATTTTGTGCGCCTTGCTGTTTATTCCGTGCCAGTGTGCGTCGCGATGCAACATTGAGCGCCGCGTTGTCGCCCGCATCGCCCTCTCTCTCCCACGCTCTCCCTCGCCACGGCGGGCGGGCGGCCCAGCGCCATCCAAAATGTAGCCCATCGGCCGGCCGCCTGCCTGCCTGCGGGGCGGCGGCCGCGCGTGTGTTCCGGCCCACGTGACGGTTCCCACTCGCTGACGGAACAGGCGCGTTTCAACGCGAGCGGACTGGACTTTAAAAAGGGAGCGGTCGATGGTGATGACGTGTGTGTTGTTGAAAATCGTATTAAATAAATTTGTCTGCGGTCATTTGATCGTGTCTTTCGTTATATCAATTATTTTTTTAAATTTCGGAATACATTTCGTTACTTGGCTGCATTTTTTTTATATTTTGAAAATAACTTAAACCGCTGACCTAGGTGGCAGAGGTGTCTAAGAGCTTGTATCGACTCAGCGCTTCGGTCCCAATGGTAGCGGGTTCGACTCCCGCCTTGGGCATGGTTGTTGGTTCCTTGTCTCTCAAGTATGTGTTGTCGCGAAGGGCCTCGCGTTCTGCTAACCCCAGATCAGAGGAGCCGGCAAGTGTGTTAGTGTCTATTGTATGGGCTAGTATACGTCCTATTGGGACGTAAAGAGTTGTCGGCTGGGAAAAGCCATAGGAAAAAATGACAAAAAACTTGAACCACCCCTGTGGTAATATGTTTGATTTACTTAGGTATTTTTTAAGCAAGGATGCGAACAAAGACAAATTTTTCAAGCTTGTTTTCCATACGTTATATTTTCAAGTTTGAGAGGTGTTTGGTCGTGTGCTGGTTTAGTCATATTAAAAGTTCTGGTTGTAGAATTGAGAGGCATAAAATATCACAGCATTATCTTGATTGGTTACTGAAATTAATACTGACTGGTAAAAAATATTATCGCATTGATGCAGCAGTAAGTGAAGCAACCAGTGTTTCTTGCGCAAATTACCACACACAAGATAAGCAAAATAGGTATGTTTTGTCCAATTTAATTGACATTACTTGTTTACTTAAATGGACGTTCCATTAATGTGTTGTACCATTTAATGTAGTATTTGCAATTGCTTTCTTTCCTTCTCTTAAGAAAGACCCACGAGCCGACATTTGTGTGTAAAAAAACCAAGCGCAGAGGAATTAATTTTGATGGTTAAACCAGTCTGAAGACAAAGTTAGAGCTTCACGCGAAATGATGACGACCAAGTACTTTTTCAGTATCCTACAGATATTTTATTAAGAGAAAACGATCGTGAGTTCGAATGGTAGAGGATTTCAAACCGTGGAAATTCGATTACAGGAGATGCCACTGCATTAGAGTAGCTTTCGCATCCCGACTGCGCCGGCCTTGCAGGTTTCGCGATTGGAAGCCAAATGCAGCCGGCACGCTACAGATGGGGCCTCGCCCTTTGCCAGCGGCGCAATCTCTGTTGTATTTATTTGACAGCGGCGCGGATTTAGTGGTGGCGGTGGTGGTGATGGCAGTGGCGGTGATTAGGCCAAAGGCAGAAACCGATGATGGTGATGGTGGCAGCGCTGTCGGTTGCAGGGACAATGAGGTTGGGAAGGCTTCCATCGTCATTTGAAGAAACAATGTGTGTTTCTCTATACAGAGTGTCGGTATCTCGTCAGTTTCAGTAGGTTTGCTTTGTTGGCAAGAATAATTTATATCGTTAAAATATAAGTTACTTCTATTTTTGTTTTTCAAAGAATATTCATTTTATTTTTTTTATTTACGATACCTGTGAAATTGTGACACATTTTTATAGTTGATTCTACTGGCATCTATACTTTCTGAACCATTTACAACGGTTCCATTAGATACATATACTGAATATACGTACGTAATTAGACAGGATAAAAGCGGAGGTGTAGATGATAGAAGGGGGCAGTGGAAGCAGAGGCAAACAATACAGACTATGGCAGCACAATGGAGGCAAGTTGAGCTGAGACTGCAACGACGGCGATGGACGGCAACGGTCGAGGCAACGACACCGACAACAGCGTACTTGAGGCAGTGTCACTGTGGGAATGGTGTACGAAGGTAGCACCATCTGCGGTACTGGAGACGGAGGGTCTGATGGTCACGATAGGGTCTGATGGTGACGATAGCGATGGCTGCGGCAAAGTCATCGGTGGAGGTGGATGTAATGGTGGTGACGACGGAAGACTAGAGTTGATGACTAAGGTAGCGACATTTACGATACTGCCACAACTATGGATCGACCGGGGAGTGATGGTGATAGTGACAGAGACATTGGTAGAGGTGGGTGTAGTGGTGGCGACGACGAGAGACTAGAGGCGGTGGTATACCAAGAAAGAAACATCTACTTTAGTGACCGCGGAGTGATGGTGATAGTGACAGAGACATTGGTGGAGGTGGGTGTAGTGGTGGCAACGACGAGCGACTAGAGGCGGTGGTATACCAAGAAAGCAACATCTACTTTACTGGCCGCGGAGTTATGATCGTGGCAGACACATTGGTAGAGGTGGATGTAGTGGTGGCGACGACGAAAGACTAGAGGCAATGGTATACCAAGAAAGGAACATCTACTTTACTGGCCGCGAAGTGATGGTGATAGTGGCAGACACATTGGCAGAGGTGGGTGTAGTGGTGGCGACGACGAGAGACTAGAGGCGGTGGTATACCAAGAAAGCAACATCTACTTTACTGGCCGCGGAGTTATGATAGTGGCAGACACATTGGTAGAGGTGGGTGTAGTCGTGGAGACGACGAAAGACTAGAGACAATGGTATACCAAGAAAGGAACATCTACTTTACTGGCCGCGAAGTGATGGTGATAGTGGCAGACACATTGGCAGAGGTGGGTGTAGTGGTGGCGACGACGAGAGACTAGAGGCGGTGGTATACCAAGAAAGCAACATCTACTTTACTGGCCGCGGAGTTATGATAGTGGCAGACACATTGGTAGAGGTGGGTGTAGTCGTGGAGACGACGAAAGACTAGAGGCAATGGTATACCAAGAAAGCAACATCTACTTTATTGACCGCGGAGTGATGGTGATAGTGGCAGAGACATTGGTAGAGGTGGGTGTAGTGGTGGCGACGACGAGAGACTAGAGGCGGTGGTATACCAAGAAAGCAACATCTACTTTACTGGCCGCGGAGTTATGATAGTGGCAGAGACATTGGTAGAGGTGGGTGTTGTGGTGGCGACGACGAGAGACTAGAGGCGGTGGTATACCAAGGAAGCAACATCTACTTTTCTGGCCGCGGAGTTATGATAGTGGCAGACACATTGGTAGAGGTCGATTTAGTGGTGGCGTCGACGAGAGACTAAGAGGCGATGGCATACCAAGAAAGCAACATCTACTTTACTGGCCGCGGAGTTATGATAGTGGCAGACACATTGGTAGAGGTCGATTTAGTGGTGGCGTCGACGAGAGACTAAGAGGCGATGGTATACCAAGGAAGCTGCATCTACTTTACCGGCCTCAGAGTGGGAGAGACATTGGTGAAGGTGGATGTAATGGTGGCAACGAAATATTAGTTGTGTTGGCGGCACCGGTGGCAGAGGCAGCGGCGATAGAGCCGGCGGCGGTGGCAGGCGCGTCGGAGGCAGCGGCGGCGGCACGGGTGACGGCGGGCGGGCGGGCGGGCGGGCGGCCCGCGGCGAGGCGAACCTGCCGACCTCGTGGGCGTCTCTTTGGGCGATTATGCCGGCTACTGGCGTCGCGGCCCGTACAGCATCGCCGTCGATCGCCAACCGCCGCTCGGGCTGCAGCCTCCGCGTTGCACGGGAGTCCCGCGCGGGAACCAACGCGCGCTGGCGAGCCTTTGTTTCTAGGCGAGAAACGACGCGCGGGTCACAGCAAGGAATTAACGCGTTACATTTGATTGAATTGAATTGAATTGAATAGAATTACTGCCTTATTTTACGTGGCGAGACTCGGGCCATCAGGCCCGCTCTTCCGTCTGACCACGCAAATTTCGCTACGCTCCTTTCACCAACTAGCCGAGAAAGGAGGTATTTCTTGGGCGAGAAACAGGCGATTTGAATTTAGCTCAGAGGCGTCATTTAGGCTTGAGGATGTTTTACATGCAAGTAAATCTACAGGGACTCATGGGACAGCCGGCTTTACTTCGCCTCCAAAGGAAGGCGTACGAAGGATTTTCTCGCCCTTGAAAATCCACGGCTTCGATCGGGTTTGAATCCGCCAACTTGGGTATACCAGTCCAATACGCCACCGTTACACCATCGCCGCCACAACCGCCTAAATTTGATGGGAGGGGACGTGCAATTGTAGAAAAATACGTAACGCAAAGGTGCAATGCATAATTGCTTCTTAATTGAGATTAATTGAATTAATCAATACCTTTTGAATGCAATCCAAATGTTATGTTAGACTATAATCCCTAATCTGCTCATTGATATCATTCATGACGTGTACTTCTGCATCACAACTTGTAATTCTTGTTAACACGTAAATACAGTGTCAAATTTCTTTGAATTTTTAATTGCATTTTATATATTCTTTACTAGGCATTTTTCGAGTAGTTGTGTGAAAACCACAAAAATGCGTAATTAACCATGATATATTTCCATTTGATAAAATTATTTTTAAAGATTGTAATTTCCGTGATATTTAACGTACAAAACCAATGATTTGATATCAGCAGTATTGTATTCCCTGTTATCTCCTAAATGTATTTTTATTATAATTTTTAGGCGACAGGAATGTACCCACAAATATAAAAAATGTCGTCTAGTTTATCACGCCCATCCTCTTTTTATAGAGTCTGAAAACAGTGAAAGAGCTGTTCAGTGAGATCTTGATAATGTTAGTGAGAAGAATATTAATTTTAGGATTTTAATTGTATAATTGTATTGATTTCTTTAAGATACTGATTGCCCCAGTCTAGACGTATAGGTGCAAGTATTGGGTCTTGACGTTGTATTTGGACTCGAACGAAGAGTGCTATTCTATGAGCGTATTTTACCCTAATAGCAGAGTATCAATAATAGTGGCCCGTTCTTCCGGAAATTCATGTGTGGGAAGTTATAAGGACTCAGATTTACCTCCGGGAGGTCTCAAAAATTAGTAAATTAGCTGGCACGAATGATGAGGAAAACCTGTCGGCTATTTGTCCCAAAATAATACATCTGTCAACTTCATTTTATATATGACATTAATAAATTACCTGAGTTATTTTTTATTATTGTATCGTCGAGATGTTTTTCTGTGTTTTCTCACAATTCCTTACAAATTCGACTAAAGTTCTACACTACGTGAAACTGACGCTTTCTAAGACGAAGTTCTATTTTTTTAATTTCATTTATTTAAGGTCGCTTTTCAACAACTGAGTCATAAGCGACCACGAGAATCAATTTATAATTTACACAAGAATATACATTTTTTACAGTTATGCCATTATACAATACATACAATTCATACAAGCATATAAATGGTCAAAGTGTATTAAAATGTAGGTAATTACGGTACATAATTGGGATGGGTACACATACTTATTTATTTACATTACACAAGGACGAAGTTCTTTATATAGAAAAACTCTCTAAAAAGCGTAAGTTACTTGAGTTTAGTTGATGTATCATCTAATCAATCTAGATTGATACTATCGCCATGTGATATGAATATATAATATGATATAATCCATATAATATGAATATATACTCATATTATGAAATAAAATACTAGGTTCTTCACGTTTTTTATTACTGGTATTAATTGAATTTTTAAAACATTCTGCGTATCCTTGGACTCTTCTTCCCGGCAGAACACAATATCTCGTCTTATTTCTATAGGCAAACTTGTATAATTTTAATAGATATAAGGAATTGAACTAAAACGCATTAATTTTGTTAAATGTACTAATATAGTATCTTTCCCAAATTATTTTAATAAAAACAGATATTCTCTTATTTTACTGTGATTTACATATTGCGATTCTATATACCGTAATAAATAAATTTCCTGGATTCATGAACGGGAGACATTTAAAAAACATCTTAAATTGTAAAATATATTTTGGGAGAAAAAAAAGAATGATTCAGTTTGTTTTATTTTTATATTTTAATGGTTTTCCTACATATTTCAGCTTTATTTTTGTTATTAATTGTTTCCTCGGGTTTGTGAATTATGGTTTATTAATTCCATACATCGTAATGACAATTATTAGAATTTTAATATTAAAAATAATATTAATGTCAAATAAATTGTCGTAAAGCAGGAATATGTCTCCATTGAAGTTCAGTATTGATTCCATAGTTTTGCGCTTTGTTTCAATATAATTATGTACAGCAAGGTCAAGATATATGAATAAACAGTAATATACTATTTTATTGTTTTTCCATTTTGTAATAAACAACGAAAAAAATAATTTATTCTTGCAATAATGCACGCGTCAATAATTCGAATTGAATCGTTTCTTTTTAAAAAAACTTCGATGTGTAGTAATTGAGTTAATACGTATGTGCAATGTAGTTTATAATAAATCCTCAACTCTTAGAGTACGTGTCATTTTCAAGTCGTAAGAATAATTTATTTCCAAATAAACATAAGAGATTTTCTTTTCACATTGTATAGCTTATAGAAGGAATTAAAATTTAAATATTTACTAGAATTTTGTAGTTTTATCTATGAATCTTATATTTATGGGCGAATTAGGGTGTAGGTAGGTGAGATTTCGAACGATCTGAAAAATATGACTACAAAATTGTTTAATAAATAAGAGGTTGTTGCAATAAAAGTTTTGAGTGTGTTAAAAACACTGATGACAAAAAATTGGGCACAATAAAAAGCGTAAGCGAAGTGTCATCTTGATAGGTCTTTTGAAATATGGTCTATAAATCGCTACGACATGAAATATTGTAAAATTATGAAAAAACAAAATACTGTACCCAGTATACGTATTACACACTCATTACACAGACTAATACATGCAAATTGTTCTGCCATAAATTTTTGAGGTGAAGTATTTAAGTAAAGTAGTTTAGAAGTAATATTAAAAACTAAGGGAGGACCGTTCAAGGTTAGTTTAATACGAGAAGACAGTTTCTTTTCCTGAGGAATATAGAACTGTATGTGATGTATTTATTAACATTTGTATACTTTTTAAAACATTTTTTAGAAGTTTATATGTATTCATGAGATAGAATTACGATAACGATACATTCTTTATCCGTCTCTGGTACTTACATTAAATTTCAGTGAGTTTAAGATTTTCCCTGTGATAAGTATTAATTAAAATTATTAATATGAAATAATGTATAGGTCTACATGCCATTTACACCGTACGATAGTTCACTCTGCACAAAGTGTCTGGTTTCCGCACAATACTTTAAGATGACTTTCCAACTAAAAGTATAAGCACTTGCTAAAAATTTATGAACTTTATTTCTAGAAAAGTGAGAATTAAGTGTTTTTTGGTTTATCTGTCGAAGTTTTGATGTTAAGAAACCGGTTCTTATGAATCAAGTAACAATCTGTAGTATTTTTTATAATCAGTTGTGAAATCTTTTAAATTTAAAACATCTAAAAAGTTTATTAATTTCTTTGAAATAACCAGGTGAGATTTTCTGTATTTCAAATTTCAACAGAAAGAAATTGCCATCTCGCGAAAATTATCAAGATATACATAAGATTTCTAGAGGCGTCCTAATTTGAAAATTTCATTCTTCTTTCATTTTCACGGAGTCGAATAAGCGATTAACGGAAAAAATAGAAAAACATGACATTACTAATATTACTGTCTTACAGAGAAAATTAAACCATCACCTGTTTGCACCCACTGTGTATGTCTGTAGCAATACTATTGACATCATTCATAGCACGTAAATGGCACTGATAAGGGGAACAAGCAAATTAAGTGGTGGAACACGCTTTGTAATGTCACGCATGTTTATTACCATCTAAAAACTGATAAGCACTTGCGGATTATTCATACTGACATCTTGGGGTAAATTTTAACAATGACATCAGAGTCTTGTGATAAGTATAAAATATGACGCAAATACGATTTACTAATTTGTAACCCTTTCGCGAATTGAATGTTCTAAAAAGTCTTCTTTGCTTTTAGGGGGCCGATGGAGTACATTTGGACAAGTTTTAAATCACCGTGTTTGAAGAAAAGTGTATACATACAATCACAGTGTGCGAGTACCATTAGAAACGAACAATATGTGATATCTACTGAAACACTACATTGAATGCTCCGTATTAGATCCCGGAATATTACATATTTTTCAGACGTTTTCACAAAAATGTATATTTTAGGTGGCCAATAAGGAAACGAAGAAATATGGATATGATTTACATAACTGAACATGATTTGAGTTACTTACATCAATGCTTTCTATCAGTATGAAAGCACAAGAATCATATTACGACTCTCGATATGATTTCATATTTAGATAATGTTAAAGAGGTTTGAAGAAAAGGGTACAAGGAAGGAAAAGAAAATGAAAAGGGAAGAGAAAACGATAAAGATGAACAAGGAGAAAAGAGGTGGGAGACGGGAGGTGTGTAAAACATTCAAAGTACATGAAGAAGAAGGAGGAGAAGGAGGAGGAGGAGGAGGAGGAGGACGACGACGACGACGAGGTGAAAAGAGAAAAAAGACCGTGAATGAGGAGAATGAAGAAGAAAAAGAAGAGGAAGGAAGAGGAAAAAAAGTCTGGGTACTAAGTTACTAAGAAATGAAGAAGAAGAAGAAGAAGAAGAAGAAGAAGAAGAAGAAGAAGAGGAAGAAGAGGAAGAAGAAGAAGAAGAAGAAGAAGAAGAAGAAGAAGAAGAAGAAGAAGAGGAATGAAAAGGACAACGAGGACCGGGTATTAAAGTACTAAGAAAGAAGAAGGAATGGAAGAGAAGACTAGTACATTCCATCTTCACGTACCCGAATCGCGAAAAGTAGTTGCCTGTAACCGCTGATCGCCATATAAACCCGCCCTCTCCTACCCGCTCGCGCAGCCGCCTCCGCAGGCGCGGTCCGCCCGCCGAGAGCAGCCTGCACCCAACTCGACTCCAGCAACCGCTCATTATGCGCGGCTCATCCCCGGGCGGCGGCGGCGCGGCCTCCCGCCGTCCTCGCCCAGCGCCCGACCGCGCTTCAAGTTGCGCGGCGCATGCATAATGAAATGTAATAGCCGTCATGTCCATCAAGCGAGCATCATCCATCAAGTATGCGCGATTAGGTCAAGTTTGCTCCTGCACCGCACCGCCACGTTTCTGCAGTTTTCGGTGGGATCAAGATGAGCAGCTCGCTTTGCAATTTGACAGCCGGTTAGCGAGTCTTTTTTTTATCATTATATTTTTTATATTTTTTTTAATGCGTCGTTGCTAAAATTATCGTCTTCTGAGATATTACGCAACCTGTGTTCTCGAAAGATTGCACGAGATGATACTAATAATCAGGGAATGTTGCACAAATATAATTATGGGATTTTTTAAAATTTTATTTTTGGACATCGTGTTTCCTCGGGTTGAGGAGAAATGATTGCTTCAATTAGTTTTAAAAATAAATAATAAGAGGTTCATTTTTTAAATCCTATTAATATTACGGAGTAGTTTGAATGTAAGAGCTCAGATAGAGGATGACTACACCAGACATTGCGTTTTAACTTCAGTACTATGTCATTTGTGTTTGCAAATCTTCACCTTGTGTCGGTTTATTGTAATGCATTAGAGAAGATTTTGGGCACGGTTATATGCCTTATCCCGTTTTTGTGTTTTATCAGAGTAAATGAAACGTTATATTATGTAAAAACGTAGAGGCTCTTGGCTTTCTCATTAACCATAAATTTTTATTTAATTGAACCTCCTTCATAACTGCACTAAAAATAATTAAAATAATTTCACTTACTTTCACCTCTTTTTTTTTCCATTGTGTAACCATTCAATTCCTAATTTAAAATATGTAAATACGTTTCTAATTATACAATATAATCAATTTAAAAGTGGTAATGAAATTTTATACAATGATTTTTTAATTATTACGTATAATACGAATGTATCAACAAAACGATTGACCTACTGGCGGATTATTATGATTATAGAGTCGCCAAAATATGTTTTGAATCAGAATCATAATATTTTAGTTGTGAATGAAAACATCTTTGAATTATTGTTGGCTCTTTCTTGTCGTGGGTATAGCTAAGACATTTTATACCATTTTGAAATGTCTAAGACATTTTATACCCATTTATGTTTAAGAATTTTGAATCCTACATGGGAAAATATATCTCAAAAACGGTTGAGGGATAATCGCTCTCCCTGGCACTTTTCTTATTCTCTCCCTCGAATTACGCCTAAGGATTTAGTTGCACATTTATTACCCCCCTCCCCCTTTAATCCTTATAACTATTCTCAGTAGCTAAGCATTCTCTGCCTTACCAGAAATGAATTATTTGATGAAAGGGAGATGGGTAATGATGATGATGAATGATGGCGGAGGAATAGTTGAATGAGAAGCAGCAGAAAAGGGCGATCTCTGGAGAAACAAACCTAGTACCAGCTTCGTCCACCACAAATGGATTGACTGGGATTTGCCCCTCGAGTAGCTAATAAACATCTTGCTAGCTTTCCATGGTGCGATCCAGGGTTCGATTCTCAGACAAGGCAAAAATAGAGCTTAAGCTTTTTAGTACTATCTCAGTTTGTAGCTGTGACGAAAGAAAAATTCAGGCAGAACAAATATGCTAGGTACAGTGATGGGAATATCTTATGATCGTCATGTGTCTCCCTTATCCCCATGCGTGTATAATACATCAAAACAGGATTCAGGCCTGGAAACATCGCTAGCGCGCAAAAAATTAGACTAATCCGACCTTGAAATGCCTAATACATACAATTACCGGGATTTCATCCTCGCTATTCCGTGCAAGGTGAGCGGCTGGCTCAACACTACAGGTCGCTCACATCCACTGGCGATAAGCAGCCAGGGAAGTTGGCGCGTTCGGAGCAAAAAGGTGAAAAGGCAAAGGTCAACGCCCCCTCACCTGCGCCGACACTGAGCACCGGCCACCCACGCGCGTCTGTCAGCGGCGGCCGCAAAAACCGCAGCGGTGCAGCCGAGCCGCGCAGAATTGCCTTCCCACGCCCGTCCACCCGGCTGCGGACACCACCCTCCCCGCCCCCGTACCCGACCGCCTACCCATCAACCCACCACCCACCCACCCAACCACCTACACATCAACCCACCGCCCACCCACCCACCCACCTACCCACCCGACCACCTACCCATCAATCCACCACCCACCTACCCACCCGACCGCCTACCCATCAATCCACCACCCACCCACCTACCCACCCGACCACTTACTCATCAACTCACCACCCACCCACCCGACCACCTACCCATCAACCCACCACCCACCCACCCAACCACCTACACATCAACCCACCGCCCACCCACCCACCCACCCACCTACCCACCCGACCACCACCCATCAACCCACCACCCACCCACCCACCCACCCACCTACACATCAACCCACAGCCCACCCACCCACCCACCTACCCACCTACCCACCCGACCACCTACCCATCAACCCACAACCCACCCACCCAACCACCTACACATCAACCCACCGCCCACCCACCCACCCACCTACCCACCCGACCACCTACCCATCAATCCACCACCCACCCTCCTACCCACCCGACCACCTACCCACCCACCCACCCGACCACCTACCCATCAATCCACCACCCACCCACCTACCCACCCGACCACCTATCCATCAACCCACCCACCCACACACCCATCTACCCACCCGACCACCTACCCATCAACCCACCACCCACCCACCCATCCACCTACCACACTACCAATTAACCATCCACCCACCCTCCCACACCATCTGTCTGTCAGCACCCTCGCCTTGTTTTTGTGGCGTTTAAAAACTCTTATAACAATGTAAAGAGAGCACATAAAGACGATTATGTGAAAATGACGAGAATTATTACAATCATTATTATTCATAATTTTATGACACTTAAAAATTGTTTCTTATATGTGACGATTTGTAAATGTACAGTTGTGGAAGATTTTTCAAGAAAATGGCGTGTGGCGCGCGTCTCAATGCACTGAGCGCTGCCTGACAAAGCCATAGTGGGACATGACACTGACGCGATGCGCACTTATGCACATTGAACGCGGCCCTCAATCACTGGGCGAGTGGCGTCTTGTTGTCACCCAGTGCGCTGCTATTGACCCTATTGGTTATAGTGTTGTAATGTGGGGATGATGCAATTCAAGAATGACGCTTGGCTGCTCTATGGACGGTAGTCGATGTTGTGACACGGCGACCCCGCGAAGTATTACACAGAAGTAACAAAACAGGGTTCGTAGAATAGACGGTGATACGCCAGGCAAATGCATTGGAGCTGTGAAGTTGAACTAAATGGTTGAATAATTTTTCATGCGGCTTGCCGTTGTTTGTATGCCTTTCATGAAAGCAAGAAGAGATCCAAAGGAAGGGAGGGAAAGAAAATTTTATCTTGACTTCTCCTCACTCGAAGAAAATTTGCAATTTTTCTAATTGTGAATTGTAATTATTAAGTGAATGTTTTTGATTTAAAATACATTAATGCTCATTAATTTCAGTACAATAAAAACTATATATTGCAATTCATAAATGTGCAAAACGATGGGTTGTAGAATACCATTTTCTTACGCCCAGCAACGATGATTTTTCTTCACTCTCAACGATTCAGCTTGACTCTCGACGATAGTTCTGTCTCCGTCTGTGATTTATTCGTATATATGTTATGTCGATGTAATTTTACTCATACGCTAGCACGTTTCTAAAACAAATAGCAATAAATGAGAAATTGTTACTCCAGAAATACACTTGATCAGTGAGTTTTCAATTTATCCGGTTCAATTTTCGATATTCCAATAAGAATATTCTTTTACCATATTCATTCATTTCAGTAGAAGTAAAATACTGTTTCGAATTCATATTTAAATTTATTGATATAGTGTGTTATGTGATTCATTCTGACCATCAATTGTTTACTGACAATTATTGTGTTAACAGAAGACCAATACACTTCAAGTGATATACATTTTTTTATTTGCACATGAATGTTTTCACTACAAGTACATTTTGATATTCATAGTGTTAAAATGACTAATTTAAATATTATAGGAACCTAAAGACGAGATAACATTTATTCCCGCCACGGTGTTGAAAATACTATCAAAATTGTACTTGTGAAATCATTTAAGTGTAAATTTAAAACAATATACCATGTTACGTATATTGTTCTTTTGTCAAGACATTAATTGTTTGTAAACAATTTATGCCCATAAAAAATATTACAGTTTAAAAAAACAGACAAATATCGTATAAAATTATATTATAAGAACAAGGAGTTGCCATTCCACAGAGTCGGCGAATTTCAACCTATTCTCTGAATCAATAGTCACTCGACCGGTTCCAGTGGAAAGGGGGGAGAAATGTTTATAATCACAATGATTTGCATTGTTAAATTTATTTTAAATGTACATCGATGTCGGAAGAGGTGTCGATGTCGGAGGACCTGCCGATGTCGGAATAAGTGTCGATGTCGGAGGACGTTATCTCCGTATTAATTGAGATTAGATTCTTTCGCCTTTGCGCAATTCCGAGGTCTCGCGTGGTGAAGCGCAAGTGGAAAGTGACCGCCCCGCCCCCACCCTGCCCCCACCCCCACCACCGCCTTCTTCCTCTGCGGCGCCGCACCGTGACTGCCTTGACCCGCTCCTGCGTGCGAAGCTCACCCACCCACCCACCCACCCACCCACCCGCCGCCGCCTTTCGGCCTCCGCCTGGACCCTCCCGAGCAGCCCCACCATTGTGGTCTCTGGGAATAAATGTTACAATCTTCTGGGTCAGTAGCAGGATCCCGGCGATCACGTTTTGCCATTGAACATGTTTAGATAAATTGTATAATATGATACCTTTTATATTATTATGGTTATTATTATTATTATTATTATTATTATTATTATTATTATTATTATTATTATTATCACTATTATTATTAATATTAGTATTATGTATTATTTTTTATTATAACGAGGTCCCACAAGTGACATTTGTCCCTAATTATTAGGCAGCTCATCATGCACTACGGCACGTACGGATATACGGTACGGTATGTTTGGCACGTACGGATGCTGTCATACTTCGTGTACCTGGCGAACACTGGTGCACCAACATCACAACGAACGGAAAAGTGTTATATGTGTAACGAATATATGACGGTGATTACATTATTTGATTAAAAAAGTTCTGCGAAAAGCAGAGACGAATGAATTTTAAGTCGTGAACAGACATTTTATTCTAAAATGTCTTGTTCACACAACGCTCACGGAATCAAATGTTTGGGTGAGCGTGTACCCAATCTGCTTGCATTGTAGTGACTTCCTTGTTTACCCTTAATTAGCCGATGATTAGGTCGCCTACGTAATTCCACAATTACGCACGTCATACACCGCACACATATCATCAATCGCAGAGCACACACATTATGTCCTTCAAACACACCAAGAATTCCCAAACAATGCACGTACCACGGCCTATGCACTCTCGATAAAAGCACTTGTGCTTTACGCAATGAAACGGTAGTCCTTGGATACCGCGATGTCGTTAGCAACGAGCAGTTTAGTAGGAGTTACTGAGAAAAAAAAAAACACCGCTGCACACGATCAAAAAACGCCGCCCAACTCCCACGCTCGTCCCCCCCTCCTACGGCAGGAGATGAGAGATACTCATGCTTCGCACAGTGGGTCCATTAGCACTAGAAGCACTCGTTTACTGCTTATGAAATTTAAGCACATATTAAGAATCTCATAAAGAGGTGTGACAAACATAAAATTTACTTTAGAACCTAGAAGGTACAGAAACGTTAGTCTATAATTACTGAGTTATTTAAATTGTTTCCTCTAGTTTTACGTGTGCAGTGTTGGTACCTCCCTAGTATTTATTTTTTCCTCATGTATTAATGCATTCGAAAGTATGTGAATCTAAGATTTGTTTGTGAAAAACACAGCGGTATTTATTTGTTCTTTACTCACTTCTACGGAAGATTGACGTAGTGTCCTTTACCTTTGTGCTAGAAAAGAAAATGATTTGGGCACGTGTCTCGCAGGGTCGCTAGGTCAGTTGATCCCTCGGATAAAATGATGTGGATTTGTCTTTCATCTCAAGAGCGTTCGGAGACAGCATTTGAATTAGCAGAGTTACAATGCAAGTTTAACCAACGGAATTTATCACTCAATTCCTGTTTGAGTTGAAATGAGAAAGTGCGTGATAAATGGTTTTGCTTCATCCATTGGCCATATACAAGGCCCCAATTGTTTAATTAGTAACTAAAAAATGCTCAAAATTTTATTAGGTTTTCATTAGTTCCTATATCACTCAGCGTTAATTACGTTTGATGACTCATGTTCAGTGTTTTGTAATGGAATGGAGTACATAACAATTTATTAATCCTTTTTACTGCGTTATCAGTGTTTAGTGGAGAAAAGCAATTATTCTGCGACTCTTTTTATCAGTGCAAGAGATGCAAATAATTGTAGTTGACACGTGCAACATACATTACTTACAAGTGAGACATTTGTGAGTAAATAATGATCTCAAATATTTCACATTTCATAGACAATTTCCGTGTGATACTATTGTTTGTACAGAACGAGATGCACATGTGATAATGCCCGAGTGAATTATTACTGCCTTTTCCGATATCTTTTCATCACTTCACATGAGAGACAGATACAGAGACAGAAATCTGACTGCACGATAGGGAGAGATTCCCCCCTCTCCTTTGTAAAAGCCAATAATCTAGATTATACCCAAAATGTCTGATACGTTTGTTAAACCCTGACATCTCAATTAACAGCTAAATCACTCGCAACGTTTGCTACAATATTTCTTTTTCCATTTCTCAAAAGTTAGCATTTTGAAGTTTTACACAATTTTCATTTCATGCATACTACTTACAACAGTAGTTAACATAAAGAATGCGAATGCTGCAACGAAAATCTGCGATTATTCGGCATAAAACTAGTATTGTAGATCCCTAATAGCAAAAATTCGGATAATTATTACTCATATACGTATGTACTAAGCAACTTCCTCTAACACATTGTGTAGCCAGAATCAGAGTTTTGTAGGTCCTTGATATCGAAAGATAGGTTTCTAGAGCAAACGTCTGTCCGTCTGTTTGTCCACCACGCTGTCTCTACTTGTATTTCTGTCAACCTGCCTATCTGACTATCGAACAGTGCTAGCGATTAAACCGAAGGCAGGATTTTCACAAAAACTTTTATTTCTCGACCGATTTGAGCTATTTCTCCGCCCCTAGAAATTGAAATGCATATTTGGATTTGGGGGAGAACTTAAGACTCAACAACATTTTCATAAATTTCCCAAAAATGGTTACATATATTTGGATTATGTTTTATCAGAGAGTGAAGTGTACTCCTATAAAAATGGCATAGGTCAGATTTTCGTTTATTCTCTGAATTTTTGAAAATTTGAAAAAAGTTTCAAATAATGCGAGAAAGTGTGTGATGTAGCATCAGCAGGGTCATTTCGCACTATTCTGCGGCTTTGTTGGGCCAGTGTACGCCGAGCGAGCACGTGTACCGTTTTGTTTTTGGACTCGGCGGCGGCGGCGGCGGCGGCGGCGGCGGCGGCGGCGGTGGCGGTGGCGGCGGCGGCAGCGGCGAAGGCCGTCCCGAGGGGGTACACCTGCGACCGCAACTCATTCCGGGGACATAATGGCTCATTCAGCGCGTTCCAACGCCGTTCACAGCCGTGTTGCGGCCCCGCTGTCCGCCGCCCCCGCCGCCTTTGCCATCGCCACGCCCACTGCTCGCTTCCTTCGTCAGTGTCACAGCCAACGCCACCGCCAGCGAAGGGACAAGCCGCATCGATACGTCCTGCGACATCGACACTTCCTCCGACATCGACACGTCCTCTGACACCGATGTCACCTCCAACACCGCCTCTGCCCCGCCCTCCCTCTATCTCAGCCTCTGCATCTGTTCCCACCTCCGCCATCACCACCATCACCATCACCATCACCCCCCCCACCAGCACTACCACAATCGGTTACCAACGCCACCTCCACATTCATAATCGGAACCGCCGCCATCACCACCCCCCACCATTCCTACTACCATCCCCGCCAGCACCTCTCAGCAGTGAACGCCGGCGTTCCACGGTTCCAATTTGTCCCTGCGGGGCTGAATGCGCTCACGGCGCACAGAGGGGGCGTGAAAGGTTGCGACGAAGTAAGGTGCTACACAATACAGAAATATTCGTGGTTGAATTTCGTTGCGATTGATATTTGTTGTTGTTGTTGATGATGATGATGATGAACATCATCATGACCATACATGTGAAGTACGAATTGTTTTGAATATTTTTTTTAGCTTGCCTAATATTGTGTGTAAATTTAATGCTTGTTATTTTCCCTTCCGATTAAGATTTTGAAATTTGACTCAAGCGTCGGGTTATCGCGAGATTATACCTCAATCTATGACTTTTAGGAATTTATTCGTTTTTTATTACAATACAAACTCAGACAGATTGAAAGAACTTTATTGTAACCGAACCGATTACCTGTGGAATCGGTTGGCCGCCCTGCCACTAGCTCAGATCGGTGATGGAAGGAACTGTTATGCAGTACAATAGGAACACAAATTAAATAAACACTTGTTCACTGGTAAAATGATTCAATTTATTTCTGGGCATGAATGATAATAAAAAAAATGCACCAGAGAAATTTAAATTATAAACTAACAATGGAAAAGAAAAATTATAGAGAAAAGAAAATTAGGCATGTTAGTAATTATAGAAAAAGACTTATAACTAGGAAGAAGGTCAACTTATTACAAATAATATTTACAAGCGTTACAGAATGATAATTTGACGTGCCCAAGCACATTACTGCGTTACATAAGTTTTGTAGATGAATACCCGTCAGGTCATCAACCTCGTAGGGTCCTTTGTGTGCCCAGGCAGGCCCCCGGCCGGCGTCTGGAAGGGCGGCGGCCTTGGGCGAGGGGGCGACCGCGGCCTTCCCTCACCCCTCTTGGCGCGTGGCGTCAGCTGAGCGGTCCTCCGGTCATTCAACCAGGGGAGGCGTTGTCCCGGGCGAACTGCCCGCGATGTCTAGGCGACTAGAAGTTCTTGAAGATTCTTGCAGCGACGTCTAGAAGATTCTGGCAGAACTGGTTGATACTAGTTGATACTGGGCGATACTGGTTGATACTGGTTGATACTGGTAGAAGTCGGGCGATTTCTATCTCCGGAACGTAGTAATCAGCCTAATGTCTCTTTAACTTTTATAACATAACTTCGGAAAGTCTAGCGACAAATAATTCCCGCCCCAGAGAAACAATTTTTCTCTACCCCCTTTTTAAACGCCACAGAGGTCTACTTGCCTCTCCCCGACGAATAAATCCCACCCCCGAGAAGTAATTTTCTCAATTGTTGTCAGCTAGTAGCTCTCGCTCCTTCCGAAATCTTTCTAAATCTTTCAGAGACAAACTGGCCTCTCCTCGACGAATAATTTCCTCCCAGAGAAGTAATTCTCTCACGACTCCCGTCAGCCCAAAACTCAAATCAAATCAAATAATTTCTGCGTCGAAAAAAATTGAAGTCCGGTAGAGGTGAACTTGCCTCTAACCGAATAATATTCCCCCCCCCCAAGAGAAACTTCTGCCCCGACTGTTCTGTCTAAAAATCAAATCCCTTCTGCCGTTCTCTCCGTTGAAATCGCACCAGGTTAGCTCTTCTCCCCACCCCAATTTCTTACGTATTCTAGTTCCCTTTGATAGCAGTGTCGCTATTGGTTAAAGGTTGCTGCGCAGTGAAATATTCTAACCCAATCGCAGCGTGAGAAGCAAAGGGAACTTCCACTCTTTGTGCAGGCTGCGATCATACGGGCTGTTCTCGAACCTTCTAGAAATCTAGCCCTCGCTTGCGTAGGGGGCGCGTTCGATGACGGAAGTATTGCTCTGGGCTCCCCCGAAAGTGGGTGGTCTCGAAATCTGCAGCTGGCCGCGCGCACGTGTACAGTATCTGTCAACAGCAGTCCTCAAAACGGCCGGCTTAATGGGGAGGAGGCGGTAATGGCCCCCGCGATAAGTGAGACTACGCGTGCATTGCAATCTGTTTAAGCTCCCGGTAGAATTCTGGGTGGTCCGAGTTTGTTATATTTAATTTTTCCAGCATGAATTTCGTTTCGAAAAGTATGACGAAATCGGTTTCGCTACATTGGCCTTCCCCTCCGAATAAAAAAAATTTGAGTTAGAGGAATTAAATTTCGAAAAGCGAGAATTTTTTTTGTTTAAGTCAAAATTCAAAAAAATAGCGAAACCCGAAATGAATGCTTTTACCCGTTGTTCTAATAAAATTTAATCTACCATTGTAAGTTAAAGATAAAAATGTGATTTCTAATTAAATCTAATAAAGTACAAAAAAATTGAAAAACTTAGTAAAATTAAAAAATTTAGGAAAAGAGAGAAACGTTTGGTGAAGCCAGGGTGGTTTTGGATTTTCTTCCTGCTTGCCCCAGAAACACAAGTTCTGCGGAGGAATCCACGAGAATCTCACATCTAATACGTTAAGTAAATGCACCGTCAAGTTAATTTCCGTTCCCTTCTTTAGTCCCTCTTTCACTATCCGGTTCAAATTTTGTCCAATTTCCATCTTTAGATTTCCTTCCTTTTTTCTGATATTTCCCCTGTCGGTAATACCTGTTTTCTTGAATTGCAGAAGAATCCACGATAATCTCAAATCTAATGCGCCTAGCAAATGTACTGTCGGATTATTTTCAGTTTCCTTCTTTACCTCCACTTTCACTAATTGATTTAAATTTTGCACAACTTCCATCTTTAAATTTTCTTCCTCTTTCCTAACATTTCCCCCATTAATGATATCTGATTTCTCGAATTTTTCATGAAATTGGCCGACTTCTGCGCAAAATTCGGGTTCAATTCTAGTCAATTCTCCGCTCATTTCTGCCCTAACTTCGGTAATACTTCCGATAACTAGCTCGCAGTACGCTTCAATTTCGCTGTCACCTGCCTGGAGCTTTTGACTACTTTCTGCCTGACTATCCCCAAAATGCGAATTTACATCAGTTCTCGAATTCTCTAATTCTTTGCTCAAATTTTCTACACTATTCTGAATTTTCACGAATCTATCATCGAGACTGTTCCGCACTATTCCAAACCCACGATCAATTACTGATTCTAATTTCTCTAATTTTGCACCGTTGTTAGCTAAGCTACTGTCCAGCCGGTCAAATCTTCGCGAATGTTTCTCGTCCATCTCTGAGAGTTGTTTCGAGAGGGATTTCTGATTTTCTAACATTTGAGTCGTGAAGGATTCCTTAAGTCTTTCGTTACTTTCAGATAGTTTTTTGTAACTTTCTAAAATCTCTGTCTTTTGTTCTACGAGGATTCGCATAATGTCACTGAGGGTGATCTCGGGTGGTGATTGTTTCTTTGGACTCCCATTTCCAGCCACGTTAACACCTGGTTTGTCCAGCATTTTGGAAGTTTTGAATGAAATGCGCACACGAGATTCACAACACACGCGGCACAACACAATAGCACTCACAAACAAAAATACAACAATAAAACAAATCATTACCAGTCAACAAGTTGTTTCTCTCGTAACAATATCCTTCCATTTATTTATAACAAAATTTTGGTTAAATTTAATTTTAAAATTTGGGCGTGAAAAAACCTCAATTATTCGGCTGTCGGGCCCCACGGTGAATAGCGCCAATTGTAACCGACACCGCGATAATTAGGTCGTCGTTGCCCCACGTTGGATAAGCCAATTGTAACACTAACGATTACCTGTGGAATCGATTAGCGACCCTGCCACTAGCTCAGATCGGTGATGGAAGGAACTGTTACACAGTACAAGAGAAACACAACAAAAAAATAAACACTTGTTCACTGGTAAAATGATTCACTTTATTCCTGAGCAAAAAAAAATTAAACAAAGTTGCACCAGGGAGATTACCATTCTTACACTAACAATGGAAAAGAAAAAATTATAGAGAAAAGAAAATTAGGCATGTTAGTAATTATAGAAAAAGACTTATAACTAGGAAGAAGGTCAACTTATTACAAATAATATTTACAAGCGTTACAGAATGATAATTTGACGTGCCCAAACACATTACTGCGTTACATGAGTTTTGAAGATGAATACCCGTCAGGTCATCAACCTCGTAGGGTCCTTTATGTGCCCAGGCAGGCACTCGGCCGGCAACTGGGAAGGAGGGTGGCGGCCTTGGGCGAGGGGGGGCGGCGGCGGCCGTCCCTCACCCCTCTTGGCGCGTGGCGTCAGCTGAGCGGTCCTCCGGTCATTCAACCAGGGGAGGCGATGTCCCGGGCGAACTGCCCGCGATGTCTAGGCGACTAGAAGTTCTTGAAGATTCTTGCAGCGGCGTCTAGAAGATTCTGGCAGAACTGGTTGATACTGGTTGATACTGGCAGAACTGGTTGATACTGGTTGATACTGGGCGATCTCAATGTCCGAAACGTAGTAATCAGCCTAATGTCTCTTTAATTTTTATAACATAACTTCGGAAAGTCTAGCGACAAATAATTCCCGCCCCAGAGAAACAATTTTTCTCTACCCCTTTTTTTTAAACGCCACAGAGGTCTACTTGCCTCTCCCCGACGAATAAATCCCACCCCCGAGAAGTAATTTTCTCAATTGTTGTCAGCTAGTAGCTCTCGCTCCTTCCGAAATCTTTCTAAATCTTTCAGAGACAAACTGGCCTATTTGGTAATTTCTAAGTTCGGCAGAGGTGAACTTGCATCTGACCGAAAAATATTCCCCCCCCCAAGAGAAACTTCTGCCCCGACTGTTCTGTCTAAAAATCAAATCCCTTCTGCCGTTCTCTCCGTTGAAATCGCACCAGGTTAGCTCTTCTCCCCACCCCAATTTCTTACGTATTCTAGTTCCCTTTGATAGCAGTGTCGCTATTGGTTAAAGGTTGCTGCGCAGTGAAATATTCTAACCCAATCGCAGCGTGAGAAGCAAAGGGAACTTCCACTCTTTGTGCAGGCTGCGATCATACGGGCTGTTCTCGAACCTTCTAGAAATCTAGCCCTCGCTTGCGTAGGGGGCGCGTTCGATGACGGAAGTATTGCTCTGGGCTCCCCCGAAAGTGGGTGGTCTCGAAATCTGCAGCTGGCCGCGCGCACGTGTACAGTATCTGTCAACAGCAGTCCTCAAAACGGCCGGCTTAATGGGGAGGAGGCGGTAATGGCCCCCGCGATAAGTGAGACTACGCGTGCATTGCAATCTGTTTAAGCTCCCGGTAGAATTCTGGGTGGTCCGAGTTTGTTATATTTAATTTTTCCAGCATGAATTTCGTTTCGAAAAGTATGACGAAATCGGTTTCGCTACATTATGACTTCTTAATTTACAATTCTTGTTACATTTTCTTAGTTTCAATGATAGATTTTGATTCTATTTGTTCAATTCTTTCACCTTTGAAAACTTGATTAATGTTTTTTTTTTTTGCATTCATTGTCTAAGCCTTTGCTTTAGCAAGTTATAAGAACTGCGTACTCTGAAATGAATTTATCAAATCATGCAATGCTACTAAAATGCAATAATAATTTCCTTTAAAAATAGCTGGTGCTTTAACAGCGGCCGACCTCTGTGAAACACTTGCAATCCCATTTTTCATCCACCTCGTCGTCAGGAATTTCGTTCTCGTTTTGCACGCTTCACTCCACCAACAGCGCCTCGATAATTTTGTTCGAGTGCAGCGACTGTGGCGTTTGCCTCATTCAATTCCCTTTCGTTCGCTCTGAAAACACACACATACACGCGTGCGCACGCGTTCACGCGCTCGGCCGCCTCACGCAGGTGCGAGACTCGAGAGCCACACAGGCGCGACGCTCTCAATGAGGGATTTTGACGTTGATGAAGTGCGATGCTATCGATTTTCTTGTCTTTTTTTTGTTTGTTTTTTGTCGGTCGCCCAGCGCTTGGAGTGGACTGGCGATTACCGCGAGGGGCGCGCGCGTCGCCGACAGAAGAAGGCGCATTTAGCTGCCAGTGGCCTGCCAATGTGCGCGCGCGAGTCCAACGCCGCCCTGGGGAATTTCCCGCCACACAATCGGAATTGGGTGTCGGGTCGGTTTATAAACGGTTTTCTTTTTTTTTTAAATTTAAACCTTTATTTACAATTTGGTAATATGTGAATGGGAGGGAATTGGCTCGGGGAGTAGTGCGCTAACTTCGCATTCGGGAGGTTGAGATTGAATTGAATTTATGCCTTATTTTACGTGGCGAGACTCAGGCCATGTGTTCTGCTGTTCCGTCTGACCACGCAAATTTCGCTATGCTCTTTTCACCAATTTGCAGAGAAAGGAGGTATTTCTTGGGCGAGAAACAGGAGATTTGAACTTAGCTCAGAGACGTCATTTAGACTTGAGGATCTTTTACATGCAAGTAAAACTATTAACATAGGACAGCCGGCTTTACTTCCCCTCCGAAGGAAGGCCTACGCAGGATCCACGGCTTCGATCGGGTTTGAACCCGCCAACTTGGTTACAACAGCCCGATACGCTGTTACACCATCGCCGCGCGCTCAAGTTCAGCTCAAGCTCAGGCACGGGTTCAATCCTCGTACCTGCCATTCTGACCGGGTTTTCGTGGTTTCTTTCGGTAATCAAGGCGAATGCTGAGATAATTCTACTGAAAGACCACGAACGCAAAACCGGTGTCGCTAGCCGAATTCATTAACTACGGAAAGTCACGAAGGTGAAGCGAGTTCGGGACATTGCGGATACCTGGATTGGTGTCCGACTGGAAACCCCGGGATCTAACGACGCCAATTGCCCTTTACGGAACATATAATGGACGAATACAAATAGAAATATATGTGAACGATAAGTCAATTTTGCCGGCATAGATGTAAACGTGCAACAGATAATTTATTTTTATAAAAGTCGGTTTTGTCAGAGTTTTATTCACGAGGGAAAACGGTCATGTCTGGAACATAAAAACGCGATGATTCTATCGAGAAAATAAAACTCAGTTAAACCTCGTGCCATATACAGACGTTATTTTTGAAATGATTTCTGCGATTTTTGGTTTGTTTCAATGACGCGTATATGTCATATTGACTAGTGTCTATGACTATCGATAGTTAAACTGCTTAGTTAGTTTAGGTTAGTTGCAATCAGCTCTTCTGGCATCACAAAGTACTAATGCACGAACAGAGGCAACCTTTTTTACTCTTTACTGTACTATAAATCTTTTCATAACATATTGCAGCAAAGCAATTGTGTGATTAAAGTTGCTTTTTAATCCAGTTTAAAAATAAATAGTTATGTTAACGATTCCTTTCAATTTAGTTTAAATTCTTAATATATTATAAACTTTATTAACGTTCAGCAAAGTGTTGCTGAATCAAAGAATATGAATTCAATTTAAATAATGTGTAAATTATAAGAAAATCTTAAACATTTTGACACGAACTCTTCAAAACGCTTTATATTTTGTCTTAGAATTACGGAAAACGTAATAATACATTTTGATCTGTTACTCCATAAACCAACATTGGCAGCAATTTAGATATCAGACCCACTAAGAGTTCAGTCTCTCAGTCAAGAAATACGTAAGTTGTTGGTTAAAAATGACTGAGAACCTTTTGCTTCGTTTCCTGGCAGCAAATATGGCAGTCGAAGTTGAAGGTTGATAACGGCGAGAGGCTATGTGATGATATTTAAGTCATACCTATAAAACAGCTCGTTAGGTAATAAGCCAATGGACACAGCTCATATAGATAGTGACAGGGACACTCGCCATCACCGCATCCACCACAAACACCACCATTTCTATCACACCTGCTGCGGCGTCACCCCATCGGATCCGCCACCGCCAGCAACCCAACCACCCTCCACCCTCCTACCGTATCACCATCCACTACCACTATCACAGCTCAGTAGCACCACCAGCACCACCACCACCACCACCACCACTCACTGTTACCAACATGAGCACAGCACTCGCCATCTCCACCGATCCCACGACCACGGCAACACCACCAATTCCGACGACGACATCGACAACGATAACATCCAAATTCGAAGCTACGAGAGAAGTCCGCTTCCACCGCGCGTTCGTCCGCGCGAACAGCGCAGAGGCGCACAGCGCAACGGGCGCGGGCAGTGGCTGGGAAGGGCGTCCGCCCCGCCCCTTCCAGTCGCGCGTCCTGTCGCGCGCTTTGATTTAAGGGGTAATCGTTGCCCCGGGCGGAGCGGAAGGGGACGAGGCGGGGCTGGCGAGGCAGGGCGGGGCGGGGCGGGGCGCTGCGGAGCGGGGCGCTGCGGAGCGGGGCGGGGCGGAACGGGGGGATGGGGCGGGGCGGGGCGCGGCTGGCGGTGCGTGGTGTGGCGGGGCGGGGCGGGGCGGGGCGGGGCGGCGCGGGGCGGCGGCAGGAGCGATGGAGGCTTCGATGGTGCCGGTGAAGTTGGCGGGGGCAGAAACGACGGCCGGAGGCGGGGAGGAGTCGGTGACGGAGGTGATGAAGGGGCGGTGAATGCAGATGTGGATTCGGCGCGACAAATGGCAGAAGGCAGAGGTAGTGGTGACGGGAAAGGCGATGAGGCGTTCGAGGTGATGGTGACGGAGGTTGATTTGAATTGAATTGAATTGCCTTATTTTACGTGGAGAGTCTCAGGCCATGAGGCCTGCTCTTCCGTCTGACCACGCAAATGAGGGTTGCAGTTGGAAGTGATACAGAGGATGATACTGGTGGAAGCGGTAATGGCGATGTAAATGCTGGCGGTGATTATCGCAGTCATTAGCGCTGATGACAAATTATTCAATGGTGGTCGCTTGGGCATAGGGGTTGGGTATGATGATGCCGAAAGCGACAGTCACAAGATGGATATGAAAATAGCTGTGGTGACGGCGGGGGTTGTGGGGTTGTAGTCTGAAGCGATGTAGGCATGAAGCGCTTGGTCTGGCATTGACGGCAATGCATTCGTTACCGGCTATGCAGGAAGAAGTCAGCATTGACGAGAGTGCTAGCGAAAATTTGAGGAAACTCGTGGTGCTAAAACAGTACGTATCGTCTCGTCCGTATTTTCACGCAAAAGTACTCAAATTTACGAAAAAATGTACATGACTTTATTTCGGAATCTATCTTTTTGGAATAGAGATTTTCCCTCAAAAAATCTATCTTTAATATTTTAGTTGTAGAAAGTATTGCGCTATTTTCGAATAATCAGAGTTTTTAACGGACAAGAGATCAGTATCATTCTCTTAAACTTTCTTCACACTATCCAACAAGAACATTTAATCAAACACGATGTGCCATTATTTTGAAAATTTGGGAAATGTTCCAGGGCCTTCATCTAAAGTCCCCCCAGTATTAAAATATATGTTTCAAATTCTAGGGGCCGCGACTGAGCCTGATCGATTGGGTAATTTCAATTTTGGAGAATATCGGCTGAACGTTTAAGTGTTGATCACAGACGCAGGACAGACAAACACAGAGAGACAGACAGACAGACATCATTCGGTTTTTCGGTATCAAGAACCCCCAAAACATGTATTCGGACTACACCACGTGAGAGAACATTTTTTAAAAATAATTCAGCAACAAGATTTATCCACTTTTTCGTTACTAGGGCCCTGTAATAAAGAGTGTTTCTGCCAAAAATTTGCCGTTTTTTCGCGCAGAATTACATAACTTTCTTTGTACTCCGTAGTTTTTTTTTTTTGTTTTTTTTTTTGTTTTTTTTTTTGTTTTTTTTTTTTTCAAATCTGCTAATTTACAATCTGTTCACTTGGAACAATTAGTAAATGGTATACATGATATAAGTTGCTATGAAGAGAATCTAAAGGGTAAGTCTAGAATATGTTCACGTTTTAGCCTATACACATGTTCACTATTGTCCAACATGTTCACTGAGTGTTGATTCGGGTGGCATTCCAGTCTCTTCTGATGCCTCTTGCTTCTCTCCGAGATAGTCTCTGACATTGTTGAGATGTTCAAATCTTTGTACAAATTATTGTTGGTGACGAACCATGGGGCGTTGCATATATATCTCAGTGTTTTTGTTTCGAATCTTCTCAGGATCTCCAGGTTTGACTTGCTGGCAGTTCCCCAGAGTTCGATGCCGTAAGTCCATATTGGCTTGATTATTGTCTTGTACACTAAAATTTTGTTGTATAAGGAGAGCTTAGACCTTTGGTTAAGTAGCCATGATAATTTGCTTAATTTCAGTTGTGATTCTTTCCTCTTTTTCAAGATGTGAGGTTTCCAGGTTAAGTGACTGTCTAGATGTAAACCAAGATACCTCACAACAGTTGTTACTGAGAGTTCTGACGAGTTTAATTTAACTTTGGGACACTGTTCTTTTCGAAGTGAGAAGGTAATCTGTTGTGATTTTGCTGTGTTTATATTTACTCTCCATTGATTCGTCCATTCTTCTATCTTGTCCAGATGCGCTTGCAGGTGTTGCGATGCTCGAGTTGAGTCCTCGTCGACTTTGTACTCCGTAGTGAGAGAGTAAAAATGTAGATGCTGGAACGAGCAGTAGAACTTGATGATCCTGAGACTGCTAATGACAAATGTGACAAATGTGAACCGCCACTGGCTAAGTCGGGAAATGTTTAAGACAGCAGCGGCAGTGCATGGATCAGCTGGAACGTGGCCGGCGAGGAATGAGCTGTTGGTGGCACAGACGGATCACTCTGGAAACGATTAGCAGAGAGCAAGAGAACGCTTGTAACCTGCGACTTTTCACTTAACTGTATAATAATTTACTCTTGCGGTAAAAGCAACCAATAAGATGAAGTTAATACACTACAAATAGAACATTTTGAATCGTAACTTTCTTTAAGTGCATCTTGTAATTGAATACGTTCTAAAAGTGCCAAGTGCTATTACTCGAGCATGCAATGTATTTTTAAAGTAACCTGACGTCGCGGTAACCTATTCTGCCATGCGCAATAAATGATGGGTACACAAATATATTCGTGTGGGTCCTGACGTGAACTCATATCTTGTGAAATTTTAAATTACAATTTTCTCAAGGCAGAAGTTGACGATGTTATTATAGTCTCAGTGACGAACCTAACTGTTCACCCCATTAATGTCGGTCACTCCATGGAATGTATGGTGAAGAATGTTGCTTCATGTTACATTGTTGCTCGATACTATAACGTTTTTCTTGCACCTCATTCCATACGTATTTCAACTGCTCATTGCTCTAACTGCTTATCCAATATTCCGAGGGCTTTGGAAATTTTCACCAAATTGATGAGTCACCAAGACGCGTGAATTATCTGAGAATTTCCAATTCACGAGTGGTATTTAATAGATCTATGTTAAGGATAAAATTTAACGTTAAAAAACTGTTAATTAACGCACATCTATTCAGCTAATTTTATATATTTACGAACGAGTGAAGACTTCAATCGCTGCGTACATCAATATCTATTCTCTTTTCACTATTTGTACAAATGTATGAATGCCTGCATTGCATTAAAAATTATCGAACCAGGATAAATACAGTGCTTGAATAAATAATACACACTTAATAAAAAATATACCGTTGAATAAATAAAATGTGTAATTGAAAATTGATAACAAAAATCATGTTTTGAGAATCAGTGCTCTGATTGGTTTACACCAACTGCATTCTGGACCGCTATAGGTTTTCATTTCATGAGTTCGGTATCAATACAATTTATTTGTCACATCATTAAGCTTGCATTACCCATCAAACGATGCGCTTCAGGGAATTCTAATAAATACTTTCCAAGAACACGTGTTGCCTTGGACCAGCACATGCAATGCTCTTGCCCATGGGTTTAGAAAGTGTTAGTGATAGGCACTTGCTCTCACACTCAAATCATCGACCATTCCTGGTATAACCATAAAGTAGGATACATAAAACCAATAATAAATCAATCTGAACTCTCAGTATTATTGGGAGTATTACTGATAAAACGTGAACTGGTATACAGAAAATCAATAAAAATTAATTTGAACTCTCACATGTGGCGGCGATGGTGTAACGGTTAGCGTATCGGACTGTTATATTTCAAGTTCGCAGGTTCATCCGATCGAAGCCGTGGGTTTTTAAGGGCGCAAAAATCCTTCTTAAACCTTCCTTCGGAGGGGGAGTAAAGCCGGCTGTCCCATGTTAGTAGATTTACTGCATGTAAAAGATCCACAAACCTAAATGACGCCTCTGAGCTAAATTCAAAATCGCCTGTTTCTCGCCCAAGGAATACCTCCTTTCTCTGCTAGTTGGTGAAAGGAGCGTAGTGAAATTTGCGTGGTCAGACGGAAGAGCGCGCCTGATGGCCTGAGTCTCGCCACGTAAAATAAGGCATCAATTCAATTCAAATCATTGACTATTACTGATATAAACGTAAATTGGGATACAGAAAACCAATAATAAATGAATTTACACTCTGAAGAGTAGCTGCGCCAGCAAGTGCGACCAGCGCGTGCGACCAGCGCGTGCGACCAGCGCGTGCGACCAGCGCGTGCGACGCGATGCTGCTCCAGCAGGTGGAGACGGCGCAGCGCCGTTGCCAGGGGCTCAGAAAGCGGCAGCGGGGCCGCGCGCACTCGCTCTCAAGGCGAGCGTGTTGGCGGTTGCGTGCGCCCGCCCGCCCGCCCGCCCGCCCGCGCGCACCAGCGCCTGAGCCCGAGCGTTGCCCGATCAGGCGCGGTCGGGTCGAAAGGTGGTCGCGTCGCGTCGCGTCGCGTCGCGTTGCATCGCGTCGCGTTGCATCGCGTCGCATCGCGTCGCGTCGCGTCGCGTCGCGTCGCATCGCGTTGCGTCGCGTCGCATCGCGTCGCGTCGCGTCGCGTCGCGTCGTATCGCATCGCATCGCGTCGCATCGCGTCGCATCGCGTCGCATCGCGTCGCGTCGCGTCGCGTCGCGTCGCATCGCATCGCATCGCATCGCCGTTGCATCGCGTCGCTCCGCATCGGGTCGCGCGCGGCCACGGAGCACGCGACGGACAATGACGTCATGGCACCCCGCACGCACTTGCACTCGTTCCCTTGGAATGTAACCTCTTTTTACTATGTAGTTTAGTTACTGCATACTTCTATGTTATTCGCGTGTGCTACGTAGTACGCTACTAAGTACAGAGAAGTTACTCTAAGAAGAGACCAGTTTGACAGGTCGGGAAATAAATGAAAGTTGTCATAGCGGACGATGACATTGCAACAGGTAGTGTCGAAGCGTGTCTTTTACAACGAATGCATTGACAAATTGAGCTACCTGCAGTTATGTTTGCCAGCTGATTTAATTTATGAATGTAACTAAAAATGTTAAAAAAAACGACTTGTCATACTAGTTGGCTAGATGATGTTGCGTGTTGTACTTGGCCAGGTTTTTTAACATTTAATTTTTTATTAAAATTCTTACTGCTTGTTTATGATGTGTTTTCAACAGATCTGGACAATATATTTTTTTTAATTAGAACTAGGATCGAACCGCCAAGAATAAATTGTTAGTAAATATATTTTAGTGTCTGTTTATTAATGTAAAAAAGAAATAAATTTAAAAAGTAACAATTAGAAAGTAAGCAATTTTAATTTTTTATACCTCCCCATTTTCTCTTACGAACATTGTAAAAAAGTGAAACCTGTCAAAAGTAAAGCGAATGGCAATGTCTAAAGCAAGATCTCGGTCATTCGGCCGTGAACCGTTTAATTTATTTGCTTGTGTGTTCCAAGACCGTGTTGTATGTATTTTACAATGTCATTTATTATCAAAAATGAAATTGATTAAATTTGTAGGATTGGAAATCATAGTACGGGAGATTAGTACTTCTGGTGTTAATAACTCTTAAGTTGCCTTTCCCTACTAATGTTGTTTTTAAGACGGATGCTTTGGAAAAGACTTGAAAGGCTTCGGGAGGAACAAAGTAAGCCATAACAACCACCGCAAACGTTCTACTAATCGTGAATATTAATACGTCGATTTTGGCGAAAGGGTAGCGTATCTTGCTACTTGTATGTCTTGTTTATGCGCAGGTTGGACTTGGGGGCAGTAAAAAGATGAGACACACTTCGACCATAATCGAGATATTCTCATTTACGAGTAGCAGAAGATTTGCTGTAGTTGATGTGGCTTATCATAGTACTGCTTGAAGTCCTTCATGTTGAAAGAGAAAAAAATATTAGCTGCTTTTCTTGGTCATACGTGAACGAACACTACGGTTCATTACGATTATCCTGACGCGTTCCACCGCGTCGGCAACGCAGTCGGATGTACTTCGGCCGCGTCTTTCTCGGTTGGTCAGTTTCTTCCGTGTGACAGATGTCACTCAAAACCCCGGCGGCACTCAGGACTTTTCACGTTCCCGTGCGGAATGCGAATTTCTTGGAGGTCATTGCTTCGACGCATGACAATGCACGCGCGAGAGCCAACAGAGAACGTTCAACCTCCAAGGACAGGCTTCGCATTGTGCGATCCAGCGGTGTGTAACGGGAAATATCAACAGTATTTCGAAAAAACAACAAACAAACAAAAAGCACAGGAGACCTCTGCTGTACGATACACAAACTATTTACTTTTCATGAAGTCAATAGACTAGTCGATGTGTTACGTGAACATGTCCTTTCATAATTTGTGGGTGCAATTAATAAAGAAGTGGAAGCGACGTTGTGAAATGTGTGGGGGGAGTTGACCGAAGGGTATAGACCGAATCGCCGCTTCTTTTCGTAATTTTTAGTAATATTAATACCCGAGTTCAGATAATGAAAAAACATGTGGTAAAGTCGGATGCGATTAAGTGATCGGATATCCGAAGTCGCTACAGTGATTACCGACGAAGTCGTTAGAGCGAAGGTCGCCGTTTTGAACGCTGATCGGAGTGTAGAAGCCTGGCTCTCATCTTAAGTCAGTGAGTCAGTGTTTTCTTCAAGAGGGCCTTTCGTTCTGCAGACACTAGATCTGACGAACCCGCGTGAGTGCCAGTGCATATGCAATGTAAGGATCCATATACACTAAATTGAATCATGAAAAAATTAGCTGCAGCTGCATAGCTAGCATAAACTGGAGAAAACTCGAAAAAAAATTGTAACGAGTAATTTTAATCCAGTTTATTTATCACACACATTTGATTTCGGCGTCTCTCTCTTCCCTCCAGATACTCTCAGAACCAGTTGTTTTTTCCTAAATTCAGTTAGCATTGAAAATCTGCTATTTTTCACGCAGGTGATTAGGGCTAACCTGTGGCAGTACTTAACATTACAGACAAAGGCCGGTGGTTGAATAAGAAAAACGTTCAGCTGAGAATGTCGTGGAGCGAAACAGCAGCGAGGGTACGCACGAGTCCAAAAACGTCGGGCGGAGGCCGCCGCTATCTGCCGACAATCACCCGCGGACCAGCGCCAGTGCGATGCTGACGGGCGATTCGCGCTCAAACGCTGCCGCCTGTGTCGGTTCACAGCCCTCAAGTTTTTTCCACTGAACAATGCATTTTTTTAAAATTTCACGGGATTCAAACATTATTTTGTTCGTCAGGAACAGTTAGATTAATGAATAGTGGCATGAACCAGTAAAAGCTGTTCTTCTACCCACCTATATTAAAAATGTCCTGCCTTATCTTCGTCACTGCTGACCATTTCGGGTATCGACCAAACATTTGCAACGACTTCCCACTATTGCCGGAGTCGATTGTGATACGCTGTTTAACCCGCCATCCGTCCTGTAGGGTCAATGAGTAACCAAAGACTATTTTCAAATTTGAATATTTGCTGTGAGGGAATTATAACTAGCCTCGACCTTGAGGATCTGCTTCCTCATTCTCCACCAAGCGGTCCATGAGAGAGTGTTTCCGAAAGGAGAATCACTATCTCTTTTAGCCAAATATGATGCTCTTTGCGACCAATGCGGAACCAAACAGTAAGTTTCGTGCTTGTGATATTCTCGAACTTTATTTTTGGCTATCGGCCGCTTGCTGATCCTCACACGGTAGACCCACGTTCCGCCAATTCTTTGCCATTCCTCTTTCACGCCACGCCGCGTCCCGACTCTTTGTAGGCACCCTATCCCAGAGAAGAGCATAACAAGTAGTAGCGAAAGGAGTGATGGAAGGGGAATGGCAAGAGCCAGAACGAGCGGGGAGGGGCGGGTCTGGGTCAGGTTGGGTGGGGTGGGGCGTGGAGAGGCGGGATGAGGCGGGTCTGGGTGGGAAGGGGCGTTGAGAGGCGGGACGGGATGGGGGGCGGGTCTGGGTTGGGAGGGTCGGGGCGGGTGGGATGGGATGGGGCATGGAGAGGCGGGTCTGGGTCGGGTTGGGTAAGGCGACGAGAGTCGGGATGGGGCGGGGAAGAACGGGTCTGGGGCGGGTCGGCCCGAGGCCGGTAGGATGGGATGTGAGGAATGGAGAGGCGAGACGGGGCGGGGAGGGACGTGTTTGGGGTCGGGTTGGGTTTGGGGGGCGTGGAGAAGCGGGATGGGGTGGGGGCGAGCGGGAAGGGCCGTGTTGGGTGGAATGGGTCGTGGAGAGCCGGGCTGGAGAGATGGGTCGTGGCGCGGCGCGGCGGGACGTGAGGGAGGGCGGAGCGCGGTGAGGCGTGGAGGGGCGGGGCGGTGGTTTTGGGCCGAAATCAGCTGCTCCTGAAGTCACGTCGCGCTGCCCGCGCAGAGGCCGGTGATTGATCGCAGCGCAGCGTTCGCCCGCGGAGTAATAGGGCGTAATTAAGTGATTTCGATGTTCGCTCCCAAGGAACAGACGTCGGCCGCCGCCGCCGCCGCCGCCGCTCATTTCAGGCCAAGCCGCAAAAACGTCGATTCTGGGTGGAAATTCTCCGCATTGCCAAGACGTGGGCAGTGCTCCGCGAAGCGAGGAGAGGCGAACGAGATCGAACGCCCGTGCAAGATTGGATGCGCGATGGAGGGTTCTCTCCTCGATAGGTACGCATTTCAAATTGCAGTGCTAGAGGACCACACTTGGTCTTGTAGTATTGTAGTAGTAGATTGTTTTTTTATGTTCCAGTACTCGAAGAATTGAAGGTGTCACGGTGATTGTTTTTATGTGTGTGCAGCAGATGTCGTCTACGTGTATTGGCACTGATTACCATGTCTCAAACAGTTTTTTGCACTTGTATTTATTTGGTAAAAATAGATTTGATGATACTTTTTATAACCATCATCATGTCTTTTTCACGAAGAATATGAAGTCTTCAGTGATGAATAACATGTCACTAGATATAATTTTACTGACTTCACAAATAGTAATCATTACAATTATATTCATCAAAACACGTCGTTTTGTTGAATATAAAGGTTGAAAGAAAAATTGGAGTATTATTTACGTGTAGATTGTCGGTTGCTAAGGGAGCACGCTGGCTAACTCCGAGAAGTTAAGACTTCTGCGCGCACCGTAAGTGCTTTGCTATATGGGCGGTTCGCAAGTGCGAGAGTTTCGTACGAATTTTTGTGTTCATTTGATAGTTCGTTTCAAGTACTTGCATCAAACTTTATTTATATTCCATCATTATCGTGATCAGTATTATAATTTACATAATTTGTTGCCTAGTCTATTTCTAAATTAGAATGTAAGCGGAGAAAAAATGGGCTTGCTGGTTCTGGCACTTGTGGGATTTGCATCCCATGTGAAGTCATTCAAGATCTGTTTCTGTAAATGCTGACTCCTGATCCGCAATAAGATGTCCAGTCGCAAAAAATCTCCGTGTGAGTTAAACTTTTTAAAATTTACAGAAATCGAAACGATGAAAATGCTTGAAAATAAGAATCAATTTGACGATGATTTAGTCCATTTTCGTATTAAACAGACTGTATCAGATTGTCTCATGTTCGCGGAGGTGCTTCTGCAGCCTAGTCAATTATTTTTCTTGTCGAGTTGTAAAAAATATGAAAAGCACTCCTGAGTAAAGGTTGTTCAAAGCGTGATTGTATCCTGTCGTCACGATTCCGCGCGTTGAAAGGAAATGCGCACATTTACGCCGCAGGTACAAATCGGGCGGTGCGAGGAAAGTAATTAGCCGTGCTTTGCCAGCGACCTCTCCCACCTCCGTCCTCACCCGACCACTGCTCCTCGCCCATTCCCCTACCCCGGCTCCTCTCTCCCGCCTTTACCTTAGCCCTGGTCTCCGCTGCCACTTCCACCCCCGCGTTTTCCCCCAAATACGCCTTCGCCACTGCCTTATCCACTGCTTTCGCCATTGCGTCAGTCTCTGCCTCCGTCTCCGCCTTGACCTCGGGTTCCGTCATTCCAGTCTCCTCCGTCTCCGCCGCCGCTTTGCCTTCGCCTCCACATTTGTCTCTGCCTTCGCCTTCGCCTCCACCTTCGCCTTTGCCTTCCCCTTAGCCTCGGTCTTTGTCTCCACTTTTGTCGTCACCCCCTTCGCTTCTGCCTATTTGCCTTCGCCTTCATTTCCGTCTCCACCTTCGCCTCCGTCTCCTCCTCCACCATCACCTTCGCCTCCCGCCTTTGCCTTCGCCGTCGTCTTCACCTTCACTTCCTCCTTCCCCGCCTGCCTCGTCTCCTACTTAGCTGCCGCCTGCCTGATCGCGTTTCGCCTGCAGATCGCTGGCTTTGCAGCGGTCCTATGTGCTCGCAAAGTAGCGAGATCTGCGACTCTGCTTTCTCTGAAGAACTTCCGAGCTATGCACAATTACGGTTTTGATTTAACTATATACGGTATCTTTTTACTTACAGAGGAATCTTTAAGTTCCCTCATCTCTTATCGCGTGTAATAAGAAAGAATTTGCTCCCTATCCCTAGAAAGCAGAATAATCAATGAGAACTGGCAACTTCGTATAAATTGAATAGTATCAACAAATGAAATCTGTGCAACAAATAATTTTCAACGTACGTAATTAAAATGTAACTGAAGACGTCATTGTGTTGCTGCAGGCTGCAGCAGCAATATGTAATAAGAGAGATAATTTTAAAAAACAAACAATAATTGTTGTTTAATAGCAAACATTTATTTGACTTCTGTTATTCTTCCACGAATTGATTATTGACGTTAATTAAAAATTATTTTCACTTTATTAAAAGGAAATTTAACAAACTGGCATACGATGAGCTATTTTGATTTTCAGCATGTGTATACATTTTCTAGAATTTGTGCATTGTTAAGTTAAAAATAAATGTTGTGTATTAACGTTTATATAAAATCATTTAATGCAATTTATGTACATTTTTAGTGCTTAATTTTATTTATCAGTTGATAAATCTCAGAACTATTGGAGTTACTTTTTACTACCAGTCAGGTAATTAAATATTGTTTCTAAATATTCTTGTGACGTGCACAGAGTTCAGAACTTTGTAAATTATCCAATTTTCGCTTAATGATACTAATAACTCACCAACGCAGTTGGCGCAAATGGAAGACTTGGAGTTCGTAACATCTTGGTTAGGGGACTCACCTGAAAGAAAAGAAAATAGTTTTAGTTAAAACATAAAAACTCACAAATTGATACAAGTAGATCTCTTCAGATAAATGCACAAATATAACTTAATTATAAGTAATAAGCAATAAAAAGTAGTAGAGCAGCACCAAGTATAATGAGTTATTCCAACGTAGTGTTACGTACACTAGTGTCGTAATCATCTTCTGTTTGTGAACATGTCACCGTAATAGAATCACATCCAAGACTTCTTTTTCGAGTCCAAATCAATATCATGAAATGAAATTTATTAGAATAGTATTGTCAAGTAAAGATATTTACGAAAGAGAGCAAAGTGAGTGTATTTATTTTTATTTATCTTCTGTAATACTGAAAAAGAATTGAGATAAAATTTCAATCAACGTAAGTCATATTGATTAAATACTGTCTTGAACTCATCACATGAATCATAAAAGGTACTATTTCATTGGTTACTTTTGAGGCTTGGGCATCCCTAGTGGCGAGAGCAGCGTTATCCTCGACGTCCCGCAAGTGCAGTTTTCCATCCTCGGATTACGCTACCTCACCACCCTTGTCCTCACCTCACCCTCTTCACCCGTACCCTCACGGCGCCACCGCTGGCGCCTTCCCTGCCGCTCGCCAACTGACTCAGTCACTTGTACCTCATCCACCATCACCGCCGACACCATCCTCATTCTCTATGCCTCTGAGCTCCCCGTCCTCTCGCATTTGTCGTCCTTCCCCGCCTCCTCTTGCTTCTTCTTCCGCTCTCTCACTCCATACTCATCACCATCAATTTCAGCACCGTTTACCTCAACCCTCTCGCCCGCTTCATAACTCCCACATTATGACTCACGCCTCAACTTTGCCGCTTTGACCCTGCCTCCTCAACCCTGCCTCCTCAATCCTGCTTCCTCAATCCTGCCTCCTCAACCCTGCCTCCTCAACCCTGCCTCCTCAACCCTGCCTCCTCAACCCTGCCTCCGCAACCCTGCCTCCGCAACCCTGCCTCCTCAACCCTGCCTCCCCAACCCTGCCTCCTCAACCCTACCTCCCCAACCCTACCTCCCCAACCCTACCTCCTCAACCCTGCCACTCAACCCTGCCTCTCAACGCTATCTCTTCAACCCTGCCTCTCCAATTGACACCTCAACATACCGGCTGTGGCGGTGCCCAGATGGTGGGAGAACCATAGTTGAGGAAAACCCCGCTAGGCGACGGTAGGTCGGCGCCGGATCAGTCCATCCAGAGGGGGGAAGTCGCCGCCTCCTCCCGAGGAAATAACTCGCACTTCCCATACGTGACTAATGACCTTAGCAGTTGATCACTTGATCACAATCATGAATCCATCACGCCTCCTCACGCCTTATCACCTTCACTTCAGCGCCCTTCACCGTCCCCACCTCACTGTTCCCAACTCATCGCTCCCGTCTCATCTCTCCCGCTTCATCGCTCCCGTCTCATCGCTCCCGCCTCATCGCTCCCACCTCATCGCTCTCGCCTCATCGCCCCCACCTCATCGCTCTCGCCTCATCGCTCCCGCCTCATCTCTCCCGCCTCATCCCTTCCGACTCATCGTTCCCGCCTCAACTGTACTCGGGTGAAATTCGGGCGCGTGCCGACCCATCACCTTTGTCGCTCTACAAGTCGCCCCCCCCCACGCAGACGCAAACAAAGCGAACTAATCGGATGGCCTCGTTGAATGGCAGGAAGACCTACGGACCGACGGGCCACGAAGTAAGCGAGGCTTTGCGAGCGTGGAGCGGGCTTCGGGGATTTTGAGCTGCGGCGTTACTCGTGTTTCAATAAAGTACACAATGTTTGTTTAGAGACAAAATTAGCGGAATTATTTCAGTTAGTTACGTCATATTTGCCCTTGAATACTGTTCGGAATAGTAGAAGTTGTCCACAGATCGATCAATATAAATGATGAGAAAAAGCTTGAATAACATCTGAAGTATTTGTATTCCTTTTGGAGCTCTCGAGCAAGGAAAACACCAGTTGTTACTCGAGTGCATCAATTCCTTTCTTTATAATTTTGAAACCTCTACTCCTCACACTGTATTTCTATGCTGCACTTTATTCCGCACGTATTACACATCCATTTCTCAGACAATAAAATGGTTACAGAATGTGAGATGGTGAGAATAGCGAGATCTAAAACTTTTCATTACATTCGTTATTTTAATGTTTTCATTACGTTTTAAATATTTTTTTAAAACCGATTATAGCAAGGATTGAAGTCTGAATGAACAGTTTCTAAATTTTTCATAAATAGTTAGGTACAAAGATCAGCTATAAGAAAAGTAAATTAATTTTTAAAAAATCGATTTTTATGAGTTGTATTTCTGAGATACGTTCAGAAAAAAAATTAACGGCATACGAAGGACCAAACACCTGTAATTAGCTTGTTATGAAATGTGTATTTTTTTCTCTTCGCAGGAGACCTGTGAGAGCGAGGTGACACCCACATTCGCGTGAGTAGTATCTTCTACCTTCCAGTTGAAATCCTCCACATCGCAGTTTCTTCATTTTCTCGTTTCGAAGAAACTGCGTAAAAACCCTGTTTTACGACCTCGCTAATCATCGCGCTCTTCCTGCAGCCTCATAAAAGGCGTATCAACTTTGGAGCCTTTCTTCTGCCTTGCGAACAATCCCAGGCGACGAGGAACAGCTCAAACAGCGTTGCCAGATGAGCACTTTTACCCTGAATTTGTTTTCTATAGTCTTTATTAGAAAATGTTGCAGGAGATTTCCTTAGGTTTTGTAAAGGGTTTTTTGTTAGACATTTTGATTTCAAAATATCTTCGAAAAATAAATTGGGGGTTAAAATATCGAATGCTTTAATTCGTGAAGTGAAGAAGCAGACCAAGCAGTGATCTTAAATTTATTATTATCACACAATGAAAAGTTACCTCGGGTAATTACCTCCCCCCTCAAAAAAGGGAGCAAAACTCTTCCGACAGTCATACAATACTTTCAAGGAACATTAGTGATTGATGCAAGTGCCAGTAGAGAAAGGTTTAGTACTACTTCACAAATTCAAATATACAAGTTCGAACTGTGACTTCCAAAAATTGTTAAAAAATGGTGACTTTCGAAGCTGTGAACAATTAGTTGGCATTGTGTTGACTCTAGATTCTATAGTTATGCTTTATTAATGCTCCCAATTCTTTGTTTGAAGTCGAACAGTAATTTTCTGTCGTCCAAAATATTTTTCCTAATAGACGATTAGGTTTAAAAGTAGAAAATTTGCAGAAACATCAATAGGGTAGGTGCAACGAAGAAATCAATATATTTGTATCTCTATTTTCATAAAACTAGATTTTCTTTTGCCTGCCTAATTTAAACGAAATAATTGCATCAAGTCCCGCAATTAAAAAATATGCAATTAAAAATACGCAATTAAAAATACGCAATTAAAAATACGCAAATAAAAAGTACGCAATTAAAAAATACGCAATTAAAAATACGCAAATAAAAAGTACGCAATTAAAATACGCAATTAAAAATACGCAATTAAAAATACGCAATTAAAATACGCAATTAAAATACGCAATTAAAAAATACGCACTTAAAAAATGCATACGAATTTAAACACAACTATGCGTGTATGTATTGCCTCTTAGAAACAAATTATTTGAATTCTATATTCTGTATTTTGTTTCGTCTCTTTCGCAACGCTATCTAGGGTGAAGTGCTAGGGTTCTCGTGGCAACACCGCCCACAAAGGTGTTGCTCGTTGGTGACAGTGCCGGCCTCGTCGCTTCGTGTTTTTGTCGCCCGTAACGACTCGATGACGAGGGTCGCGGCTGCTTTGAAGGCTCCCGCCCCTCGTCGCGCCGTCCTTCCCCGCCCGCTTCCCTGCCTCGTTTGGCGACACCGACGCCGCTCGTGGAGTGAGGAAGTAGCTCGACGCAGTGCTGCGTCAATGGACCAATACACCTCGGTCGAGGGCGGCGAATTTCAGAGCTTGTTTCCACAGTGACGTATCTTCATTACTGCTTATTTTCCTCGATGTATTTATCAACATATTCCAATGACGCTTGTACATCATGTTGCTAAATATTGTGTTCAGAAAAGGCGTTTCCCCTATGTAAAATGGTTATCAAAAACCATTGGATCTTATCTTATACTATAAGGCAGAATTCGAATTATTTTCGTTTCCAAAAACCTGTAGTTTTGGGAGATATATCACTTTGAAAAGAAGCTCCTCAATTCTAAAGAATGCTAGTACTATGTCGCTAGAGTATCTACCACGATTCCTGGAGCTCGTGTCATATTATTTTTTTTTCTTTCCGCAGCCGAGGTTCAGCAAAATTTCAGGGGTGATGTATTTCACACGTAGGCTGAGCTCGAGCTTGCTGACCTGTATGACCAAGGAGGCTAGAGCGTATGTGGACTCAGTGACTCGGTCTCAAGGCTCGCGGGTTTGAGACCCACCGTATGCGTGGTTGTTTGTCCCTTGTCTTTAAAGTATGTGTGTTGTCGGGGAAGGCCTTGTGTGCTGACCACAGACAGAGGAGCCCGCAAGTGTGTGTCTAGTGCAATGGTTAATAGGTGTCCCCGTGAAGGACATAGCGGGAATCCGGCGTGTATAGTCAAAATATCGACGTCCCCTGAAACTGGAAAAATCCACCAGAAGAAAAAAAGGCTTGAGGTTAAGAGGGAATCTTAATAAAGACCCTCGATTGATTTTTTTATTCATTGATCACTTCCTAATTTGTAAAAAAATAACTTTAAATTCTTAAATTGCGAAGCTTTTTAACTATTTTGATATTATTATAGATTACTTATACTTCATGCTTCAATCCAGTAAAGGGGACCTCTAAATTCATCACGTTTTTCAAGATGCTAATTAGGTCCGGGTAACGAATGCAATTCCAGTTTCATCATGTGCTCGATAGCTAACTGTGAAGTAGCTTTACACTCGCCGTACTCGTGAATAGTCAACTAACTTGCACCTTTTGGTCTCCTTTATACTCATCTGTGATAAAGAGTCTATTAATACTTTTTCTACATTAAAATCATAGTTATCCTTGTACAATCTATTGAAAATATTTCCTTTTAGTCTTAAATTGAATGCGTTAATCGTCTGTAAATTAGGTGGAAAGAAAGAAAATAGCTAGCCAATATTATAATATAGCGTATGATACTGCAATGTGTTTTAGTTTTAAATTAAACTACTTCGAATTATCGGAGGAATGATTTTTTATAGCTTAAATTTGATAAAAAATAATACATTAATACACAGGAAGTATTAATGTGTTATATTTATTCAAGCAGAGATGATTTATTTGTGATTAATTTATTTTAAATAATATAATGGTTCTCTTTCGAATTATAAAATGTCTCAAGTAGTACATATGATTAAAGAACCGGAAGCTCCGAGCCAAAAAGGTAACCGAAACTAAATAACAACTTCTTACCATATTGTTTTGCGACCTAAAGCAGCATGGAAAACAGAAACTGTTTTTCGACGTATGCATTTTTTCTTCTGGAGCACTCCTCCTGAATCATTTGTCAACTTCGAGTTAAACACGAATAAAGCTGAAGTTACATGCAATATAAGTTAACGTGCGCCATATGAAAGAATACATTTAATTTAGCATAGCTTAATCTCCAGCAAAATATTTAATCACTTGTCAGACACGACAGGACACTTACGTTTTCATCGCATATGTATTACCCCTTAATCTCCAAAACACCCTAAGATCAAGGTCATTACCAAACAAATACGAAGGGCACATTTTGTATTCGTTTTCACTTCCCCAAAACACAAAAGGAAAAGAACAAGAATGTCCTATTCATGAAACGTCCCGTATTGAAGTGTAGCGTGAAATAGTCGCCCTGTGAAACTCGCTTGTTCCCAACGAGAAGAAACGTACGTCGAAGTTCACCGCAATGCTCACGAAGAATGCGGAAACAATGGGCTGCTCTCCAAGTGAAAGGCTGGATCGTCTGTAGCTTTGTGCGCGGGGCGTGACGCGGAGAGAAAATGTGGGCGGGGAGAAAGGGCTGCAGGAGGGCGGAGAAGTGTCACCGGCGACGAGACAGGCTGTCATTCTCGTTTTGTTGGCACAACTTTTGAGATTTGCGGTGGAGATTCAGGCAGAAGATAGCTTAATGGCGTTTAAATGAGACGGGAACACCGGAGGTTAACCGTGTGTGGGAAAGAGGTTGCGGATGTCAGTGCATTGTTATGGTCGGGTGGGGAATGCGGTTTTCCATGAATGAAAGTCTGAGCTAGCCATTGTGACTGTGAGTAAATACGGAAGTTTTTAGTGCTGTTGTGTTCTGAATGAGGATTATAGTTCATATTCACCTTCTAAACGGAATTAGAAATTTTGTATCGCCTAGTTTCGGCCAGCATATACTTTCAAGCTATTCTTGTTCTTACATCTTCATCCGCATACATGAACATTATAAATACCTATGTAATATATGAATTATAATAATTGAATAGATATGAAGATATTTTCAGATGTATGTGAAAGCAACGCAAGGCAGCTTCCGCTATGGTCATATGAATTCGCTCTTTTGCTACATTCGTCATACTCCCTTCCCTAATATTTCATAAGTTAATAGTTTTCTAACAGGAAGTTCTCAGGGAGAATCTGTATCTGTCGGAAGGAAACAAGGAAATGAAACCTTATTCATTTTATTTTATATTCCTTTCACACATCACAGAATTTTGCATTCCATTTTTGCGAATCACAAATGAAGTCATTTACTTCCCCACGTGCTGTCCGTTCTCTCCAACTCGCTGTGAAAAATGTCGCAATATGGCGGCGAAAAATGTTTGATGTTCACCCTACCTCGGATAATATTCCCCGCGCTGATTATAATCCGTTGCCCTCCAGCGGCAGTCGCTTCTCGGTGCGGTGCCTATCGGTCGTTTCCGTTGGTTCAAAAATTACAGTGGCGAGGGTGCCCGATCTTTTAACCGCTACGTCGATAACACCCCGATTCATTTATTACATTAGCTAATACTCGCACGTCTATAATCTGCGCATCGGAAAGGAAATGTAGTCGGCCACCCGTAACATCACCACGCGCCGTGTACGGAGCATCTCTGCTTACCGCGCAGAACCAGATCCGCGTCTGTTCCCTGATCTCCCCGCTTCCCGCCCCGCTTATCTCTTTCTCTCGCTTCCCTCCGATCTCGCGGCGTATTCTTTCCGCGTCCTCCTCGGCGCCCTGCTCCTCCTCCCTGCCCCGCCCCTCCTCACTACCCAGCCCCTCTTCTCTGCCCCACCCCTCCTCCCTGCCCCGCCCCTCCTCCCCTGCTCCTCTCCCTGCCCCGCCCCTCCCTTGCCCCGCCACTCCTCTCTGCCCCGCCCTCCACCCTGCCCTGCCCCTCCCCTGCTCCCCGCCCCGCCCCTCCTCTCTGCCCCGTCCCTCTTCTCTGCCCCGCCCCTCCTCTCTGCCCCGCCCCTCCCCTGCCCCGCCCCTCCTCCCTGCCCCGCCCCTCCTCCCTGCCCCGCCCCTCCTCCCTGCCCCGCCCCTCCTCCCTGCCCCGCCCCTCCTCCCCGCCCCTCCTCTCTGCCCCACCCCTCCTCCCTGATCCTCCCCTCCTCCCTGCTCCCTGCCCGGCGCTTTGATCCGCCGCCGCCGCAAAAACTCCTTCTGCGGGTGATGAATCGCGCGGATTAATCTCGGGCGCGTTCATAAATTTCGTTTCCGGGAGCGCGAAAAACGGGCCGCGACGCACGCAACGCGACGCGAGCCAGCGCGCGCGCGCTCAGCCACTCCAGCGGCCCCCCCCCCCTCTTCCCCTCAGACGGTGGTGTGAGGATGGCTGAGCGCACGCCCAGATGGATATCAGTGCGTCAGCACGCGGGGTCCCGCCCGCAGACGCCGCCTCTGCCTCCGCCCGTGGCTGCGTGCCGTTTCCCTTTCCGCCGCCCACTCCGTAGCACGTTCATGTCTCCGCTACCCCCAGACCACAAGCACCTCCTTGTTAACGACACCTTGAAAGGCAACATATTTTCCGTCCGTCTTCTATACTTCACCTCGACGTGCACCGGGTTCACCTTAACGTCTCTAAGGCCACGTGCATCTCCACGAACACCGCGACCACAAACAGTTGCTCTTCTTTCTTGTATACCTCGTTCAGGTGCATGTGCACATCCATGTGCAAGCCCGAGTCCACGCTCGAGTCCACGCTCGAGTCCACGCTCGAGTCCACGCCCGAGTCCACGCCCGAGTCCACGCTCGAGTCCGCGCTCGAGTCCACGCTCGAGTCCACGTCCGAGTCCACGTCCGAGTCCACGCCCGAGTCCACGCCCGAGTCCACGCCCGAGTCCACGCCCGAGTCCACGCCCGAGTCCACGCCCGAGTCCACGCCCGAGTCCACGCCCGAGTCCACGCCCGAGTCCACGCCCGAGTCCACGCCCGAGTCCACGCCCGAGTCCATGCTCGAGTCCACGCCCGAGTCCACGCCCGAGTCCACGCCCGAGTCCACGCCCGAGTCCACGCCCGAGTTCACGCCCGAGTTCACGCCCGAGTTCACGCCCGAGTCCACGCCCGAGTCCACGCCCGAGTCCACGCCCGAGTCCACGCTCCAGGTCACGCTCCAGGGACCCCCCTTACGATTCGACCATCACTTTTGTCTCTTCTGTAACACCCACGTCACAAAAGCATTGTTTGCGCTGCTCAGCTTCTTTTAGCCTCTCGCTAATCCCATCTGCGCTTTTGCTGCCTTCGAGATCTTCACTCAGGCCTCTTCCGTTGTTCTTCTTGGTCCATTGATCCTTTTGTAGTCTTTCCTCTCCCAGCAAATTTACTGTGTATCTGCCCTCGTTCCAGAGCATCATTTCCGGTCCTTTGCTGAGCGGTCCTTCAATCTGACCTACAGCTCAGCATTTCTGTTTTCCTTTCTCATTCCTGCTTTTGTAGCATCCTCTGTACTTTCACCATCAACCCCTAATGACTTCCTCAGCTTTAATTCTCCTCTGAAAGTGGTGATTTTCAACACAGAGAAAGATTACATTTCGTTTTGTAAATATTAGCGAAGATCATGTGTAAAGTTTTGATGTTTCTCAATCATTTTCGGCTACGTTGTTTTTCTAATAAGTTAAACTTTTAATTGTGGTCGCCCTCTTCAACAGCCTGTATCTCATGTTCTATCATCCGTGTCCCCTACTTATCTTTTGATGGTCATAGATTGGCCTCATATTTATTGTGATTCGTATTTTATTTCGTTCTCAGATTAATAGGTACATCCACAAGGGAAAATGTAATTACTGACGGAAACGTAATCACTATCATCAGTTTCATTCACTTTTTCATTAAATTTTGTTCTTCCAAATGAATACCGTCCCCTCATTGTCGTGTGCATTCAATATGCATCTTCTCAACAGTCGTCCGTATCTTCTAAACCTCTTTCACGCCCATTCGGCCGTTTTGTTGTTTGCCACTTGCCCTCGAGGTTTTCACATCTGCCTCGAGCCATTACTGCCATCCCAACTGCGCGTGAGCGCGCAGCTTGCCCTTCTCGGCGTTGGAGGGCAGCACCGAGTACCCCCCCACCCCCTCCTCTTCTCCACTCGCAATCCTCATTCCTTTTCCTTGATTAAATCTTCTCTTGCGTGACGCGTGTTAAAGCTGCTTTTTGTCGGATGAAGGATTTTTCTCGTGAAACGCGCGTACTCTCCTCCATGAATTTCGGGGGTAAATGGGCTGTTTCTTTTTCTTTCGTTTCGTCGAGATGGGAATATCTTCTTTAAAAATCTGCGAGTTTTTAGTGGCGCGTCAAAGCGCAATTTTTCCCGAGGAATTTATCCCCGTAACCATTGCGGCCCAATCTGCTTTAGTCATAATCTTGATTTCGTTAAGTGTACTAATTTTTTGCGTTTTGCCACGAAATCTGTACTTCTTAATAAATTATCATGTTTGGTTATCAACCTTGTGCGAGTATATCAGAATTTTGGCTTTGCAGTTTCAAATCCGTTGATTGAGATTTTTAACAAATATAAGATACCAGTCGATATTGTAGGTATATACGTGATAGTTGTGGGTTGTAAATTAAATATAAATAAACATTTGTTACAAATTAGCTATTTTAGTTATGCTCCAGTTACGCTAACATTTAGTGCTTATATTGACTTGCGAACCACTCAGATCATCGAAAAGATAATGATCTTTGATCGCTCGAAAAAAAACAAATTCAAAGCTTCACCGTCATGCAGATAAACGTTTAACAGATATGCGTTCACGGAGTTCAAAATTTTAATGCGAGTAAAATATGGAATTAAAGTAATATATCCCATGCTTCTTAAGAACACGATTGCAATCCAGAGAAAAGTTTTTAATCTGGTAGTTGAATTAAAAAAGCCGAAAAACTGAATAAAATTACTATATTATTGCCACAGTAAATCTTTATTTCGTAACGACATGGCCCAAGATATACTACCGATGCCAACGAACACGGCGCAGGAAATGTTTGCTTGCGAGTAATCCTATTACCATCGCAATCCTTTCAGAACATCCTCTTCAAAGGGCTCTCTTCATAAGCAGCAAATCATGATCTGCTACTTCAGCAAGGGATACGAAATAAGCACAATTTATTTATCAGCAAGGTCACCGGACGGCAAAGAGTTTTATCGCCTAAATTTTTAATCGTGCGTTCTGCTACACGTGGGGTAAATAATGCTTATCCCACACGAAGTCATATCCGGGTACGTTTCGGTACGTCGCTGCTTGCAGGCAACTCAATAATCGCTGGTCAGGAAGTCGGATTGATTGACGTATGCGTGCACGTTATCTGCTACGGCTATTAATCCCGTTTGGTGAATGATTTTAATCCAAGGAGGGGGCGGTATTCCTTCCCCGTTGGATGGTGAAATCTGCGGCCTACAATTCGGCCTGCTGAAACCTACACTTGAAACCTACAATTCGGCTTGCTGGGAAGTTTTCCATCGCGGTGTCTCCCCCAGCAGGGTACGCGTGGCAATTCAGCGAGGAGAAGCTCTAAGCAAATGTTTTGTCGCGGGAGAATGGTTATCTTCCTCCGCTGGATAGCGAGTTCCGGCGCCGAACTACCTGTCGGCTAGCGGGGTTTTCCTCAACTAGGTATCTCCCACCAGCGGGGCACCGCCCAGCCAGGACAAGACCTAAGCTCCTGAATGGTCTCCCGACATGTGTGGTAGTGTAATACATGTTAAATTCCGTAGTGGTAGCAGATATCTTGTGGTAATCCATAATATGGTGAAGGAAATAATCATCCACATGGTATGGTCCACATTGTGGACGATTACTTCCTTTATCATATAATACATGTTATGTGTGTGAAGTAAGGGGTGCGAACAGAAACAAGGAAGAGGGAGCAGAGATCGAGCGCGGTGCGGGGTCCGTTTGTTAGAATACTGCACCTGCATTCGTCATGCATTGATCGGTGAAACCACGAAAAACCACCGATCAGATCAGCCGGTCTTTAGAATTCCACTCCAGACAGCGGCTGAATTTGACCTAGTTATCCATTTGAGGTCGAAAATGTATCACCAGCAGGACTCGAATCCTAGGACCACCCGGTCAGAGTTACTGCAAGGACTGCGGCATTGCTAGAGATAAGCTTAACTCAGCCGACTGGAAGGTTGGAGTTTCGAGTCCCGGTGAGGGGGCATTTTTTATATCTTCTATGTAGATAAGATACTTACTTGCCTCTAGATAAAAATTCTACGGGCCGACCGCTTCGATGAGTGGTTTTCAGAGTCTCCACAGGTATGTTCTAAGAGGATGCTGGAGTAGCTCCTTAAACAACGGACCACGGACAATCCGTACATTCGACCTCAGTTCCCAATCTCATACTTCATTCCACGCTAGCCACTGTCCCCAAGTGATTCAATCTTCAAGATCTCCAAAATACGCCAGTACTTTCAAGGTCCGAAGTACACCAACGATTAAAAAAATAGTTTCCATGCGTTAAAAAAAAACCTTGACGCAATTAACTTCCAACAAGCAGCAAAATTTCACGATCACAATTCACGAAAATACGATTACAAAACCCCTTGGTCAAACCGACTCAACCTTTATCTCCCCATGCACGAGCAAATTCTGCCAACAACAGAACGCGAAAAAACGTTCGCACTGACCTACATTTGGCGAAACGGCGCCGTATAAATAATAGCTTCATCGAAATCGAGGCGATATGCGCGCGCAAATAGCCCCGCTTGACCCCTGGTCGGCGCTGCCCCCCCTCCCCCCCCCCCGTTGTCCTCCGGCGACCAGCGCTTATCGCTTGCAGAGACTCCGCACTGGCGCGCGCCGGTTGGTTCTGGGCGTGCGTACTGTGCACTATGCACATGATGAGTTGGATGATTTGATGTGAGCTGTAAGAGATGTTCCTTTTAAATTGATCTTAAAATTCGATCGATTCAGAGACGTAACGTTTGCGCCCAGGTAAACGGGGCCTACTTTTGGGCTGAAGGTTTTGCGATTGTAAAAGAATATTTCTCTAATACCTTGTAGTGGTTGCTACAATGAAAACTTAAAAGCGGCATCCTCTAGGAGAACGATTGTTTCGCTCCGGTAGCTTATATAGCCCTGTTTTTAAATCAATAAAGGTCAATTCATTTAGGTATTATAAGAAGTCTTAGTTAAATAAAAGTAAATAATAAAGGCACATTTTCCACTCTTGGGTTTTTAATCACAGACTGATGAATTCGAATTTGTTAAAGGACATTTTTATTATTTAAGGTGCTAACACTACTTGTGTTTGCTATACTCTTTTATTAAGGGGACCGGATAAAAGTTTTGCGGGCGGGCCCGTACATTAAGTTTCGTTACGCTAAATACAAAAAATCTCAACTTCAAATTCTTCGCTTTAAGGTTATAAAACGGAAGTTAATAAGAAATTTGAACATTACTTTTGAATAATGACTCCAAAGTTAATAAGGTGTTCGAATTATCAAATAATTATGAATTATCTTCACTCCAGTTTTAATGTGTCGACTGTATGTAAAACCGTAGTGAATGGTGTATAATGTAGTTCCTCACTGACCTTTTTTCTGTCTTGTGTTATTTCCGGGGGCGTGGCCTCCGAAATATGTGTCGAAATCTGGAGTCAACTCTTGTATTTTGAAGATCTCGTAACGTCTTGTTTCCCAAATGAAAATTTTAATGTCTTTGTATTGTATTATTCAATATCTCAACTTAATACGTACCATAGTATTAATCAATGAAAATTTTGATATAGCAACATTTGTTTTTGCAAGACAAAGCGTTTGAATCGGTTTTTCAATTCCCTAAATACCAGATGTCGATCCGGGTAGCCGAGATCTATGACTTCCGAAACAACTAGTGATACATTTTCTTTTCAAAAATGTTAACGTTTTGTGTGGATGTTGTTCTTACTGAGTTGCTCTTATATATGAAGGTATAATTGGCAATGAGCATCCTAGTGAAGAACCGAACAGAGAACTCTTGAAGCATCCTTAACATGCTAAGACTAATATCTGTAGGAAACTTTATTCGTTTCGTGGGAACGGTTTGAAACTGTAGCTATCGGTATTTTCACATATTCTGGAATTCTAAAACGTGTAACAGCACTTTGAATAAGTGAATGGGGGTTCTAAGGAATGAACACAGTTCAGAATTATGTAAATGTTATTTCTTTCTTTGTCGACATGGTTCTGCTCTTGTTGAAGAAGAGTTCCTTCCTGTCTGAAGTTTGCAAAGCCGTTATATTCTTCATGGTCAATTCTCTTCCTGATTCTATTCACAGTTTACAAACTACCTTTCTTAAGACCCGTTTTAGATGAAAAAGAGAGAAAACCATTCATTCAAATGAAAGTGCTTTTACTCAGACTGCCAATGCTCTAAAGAGAAAGTCGTCTTTGCGCTATCCCTGGTAAATGTAAGAAGTAATATCACACACTAAAGTTGTGTCAAGGGATACTGGCCGTTGCACTCAGGAAATGTATTATCTTTATTATTATCCTCAGATCTTAAGCCTCTTCTGACTTTCTCGAAATGCATGGACTGATAATGGTATGAAAATAGAGATAATACTATTATTTGAATGGTTTTGGAGTAATTGTGGAATGAGAAGCTGAAAAAACTGGACAAATGTGAAAAACAGTGACATTAACTCAACTTCTACTACAAATTCTAGATGGATCGAGCAGGAATTAAACTCTAGCGCCCAGACGTGGATGAGGATCGTTCTGAACATTTGCACAGGTCGAGATATAAGAACTGAATGGAGTTACACGTAGTGACATTTGGTGAACAAGCCTTAGTATTTTTATTTATTTAGGTATCCGTTCAAGTTGATTATATGACATTATTTGTTATTTTCCATGAAGTATTTTAACAATGAATATTTGTTTAAATGTAGTTCTCTTCAATATGGGAAGTAGTGAAAGTTGTAGAAAACAGTTTATTATTTAAGTTCCCTGGGAATTTCTTATGATCTTATATTGGTGAACAATGTGATCAGTAATCGATGGTAATGGAAGAAATGACAGTTAATGATGCATGATAGAAGAAAATAAACGTATCACAACGAAATTTGCGGTGAACCCGATTTGTTGAGTTGCAATTCTACATGCAGTGCTAGTAGTGCCTTTTGTTTAAGTCATCACAATTACCTCTTGAGACAACACTCTACAAGAAACGATGTCGCATGATATGATGAAACAAATTCACGATTTTTCATTAACATTATGGTGACATAGTATGTGTCATTCTTACCAGGCATTCTTATATCTCTATAATAAAAATATATTCTTTATTTTCCTTTTGTTACACTTACCTTACCAAGTGTGCAATCATCGTGGGAAAATTGTTCGCGTCGTTAATTTCTGTGACGAAAATGCACCTTTTGGAAAAAAAAACACTTTCATAAAAATCACGAAGATTCATTAACGTCTCTGTCGCCTAGGTCTGCTTCCAGCCTCCATCAGTCGCAGGAGCAGAGCCGCTAGGCGACAGGAACGGTGTCAGCTGAGTGAGTTGTCTTTGAGTCGCCTACGAGGCACTCAAAGCGGGCGCGCGCGCGCGGGGTTGTCTGGTCTTGAGAACGCGGGGCGCTGGCCACACACACACACGGTGCTCACCGCCGACGCCTGCGACTCTGCACACGGCCCCACCCTTCAGCCCTGCCCATTCCTTCCTATTGCATTCATCGCCACCCTTTTACTGTTGCAGGCTGCACCTTTTCACCTCTACCACTTTCCCATTCCCTGCTTGCCCCTCCGCCTAAACCATCTTCCTTTGTCATTATCTCCACCTCTATCTGAACCTCCTTCACTATCTTCACCTCCGACTACATCATCACCTCTATCTCTTCCGCTTCCTCTATTTCCACCTCCATCTCTATTTCCATGTTCACCCTTTATTGCTATTTTGCACCATCTTCATCTCCTACGGCCTTCAACTCCCACCGCATCAATTTTCCAGCATAAGCACCTTCCTCCGCCTCCAAAGCCCACCTCCTTCAAATCCCACCACCTCTAAAATCTCACCGCCTCCATTTCCCACCGCCTCCAAATCCCACCGCCTCCAAATCCCACCGCCTCCATCTCCCACCGCCCCCATCTCCCGCCGCCTCCATCTCCCACCACTTCCATCTCCCACCACTTCCATCTCCCACCGCCTCCATCTCACACCGCCTCCATCTCACACCGCCTCCATCTCACACCGCCTCCATCTCACACCGCCTCCATCTCCCACCGCCTCCATCTTTCTCCACCTCGACCTCCCGCTGCCTCCATCTCCCACCACTGCCATCTCTCACCGCCTCCATCTCCCACCGCCTCCATCTTTCTCCACCTCAACCTCCCGCTGCCTCCATTACCCAACTCCCCGCCGTCTCCCTTCCCGACTACCTCCCGCCCAAATAATCTCCCACGGCCTCCATCGCCCTCCGCCTGCATATTTCTCCGCCTTCGCCTCGCAACGCCCGCGCGCCGCTTCGTCATTCTCGTGGGCAGCGGAGCTCGCGAGAGGGCCTAAACCCGGGCGATCTGTCATTCGGCCGGACGCAGGCGGTCGCCACCCGATAAGACTTCGCGGCGTGAGCGCTTGGGCGACTGCGCTCAATGGAATTGACGACGACGAACCCACGACCGTTTTGTGGCGCGCCGAACAGGAAGGAAATTCCATTTGGAAATGATAAAGGCTCGCAGTGGAGTAGCGGCGAATGAGGGTGAAGATGTGAAAGAGTTCGTTCAATCCATCTCGGTGCTATTTTTTTAAGTTCATGATATTCGTAATTGATTAAATTCATCTCTTAACGTGTTACAGTTAAACGTGAACATGACGTGTAATTGCCACCACAGGAAGTTAGATGTTTCATTTTTCAGAACGTTTCCATAACGATGAAATAGACAACATTCGTGTTGAATGTTAAAGTACCACATCGAAAGTAAGTCAAAATATACATCAACAGAGTAAAAATTACCTGTGAATGAAAATCCAAATTATCACAATGACAATTACAGTTTCTTCAAGTATCATGTGTATAAGTGTCGAAACGTTACTTCCAATGATTTATTCACTAGTGTGGGAAGGTTTTCTGTTTGTGCTTTGAATGTATTCGTATTTGAGTGCTCTCAATTTTCGTTATCGATATTTTCGGTATGAGATCGAAATTGATAAATCATAGTAGTAGTTGAGTGACAGTTTGGTGTGAAATCTGAATGTGATAGAGAAATCTAATTTACTGTTCAAAATCCCTGGCTTACCCTGGCTATCAGGAGTTGAGAGCAGAATCGTGTGTATACACCACAAATTAACCATCGAATATTTACTAAGCAACATTTCTTACCGTCTCGTCGCCAGGCAATGACGCCCAAGGATCAACAATTCTGCAATTCCTCGCCGCCAAAACTTGTTGGTTCTTTACAAACATCACTTCGACGAGACCTTGGCATTTGGCAAACACGTATGCGTGATCTCGCCCCATTGCAACTCCTGGACAAGGGAGCTGGGCTATTGACTAATTCACAAACCGACGGAGAGATCACCGCGGTACACTAAATCACCAAAACCAAATAATACACCACAAACAAACAGGATACTACGTGGAAGCTTCAAGAGACGCAGCCGCGGAATAAATCAGCCGAAGAACATCGGCGCGCGTGCTTCTGCTCTGCTCCGCGCGGCTGTGCGGTGGACGGACGCCCGGGTTCCCGCGGATGTGTGTTCCTCGCACGCGCGCGCTCGTGTGTCTGTCTGCGCGCGTGTGTGTGTGTGTGTGGGGGGGGGGCAATCCGCGACCGCCGGGGCCGCGCACGGCACGCGGATCGAACTGGTTCGAGCAAACACGCGCGCGCCGCGCGATTCCGCGAACGGCGTGTTTGCGCCCGCAAATACCCGCGTCACCCGCCAGGGTCAGGGACGCGCCGCGCCGCGCCGGCGCCCACGGCCGGATGCAACAATGCCGTTGCTGATAATGGGGACAGTTGAATTGATGCAATGAGTCAGTAACAGAAACATAATAATTATGATGATAATAATAATAATAATAATAATAATTGAATAGTTTATTTTCCATCAAATTTGTTGGGTGCTGATAAGCCAAGCTGACTTAACATCAGGTGCCCATTATTACAGAATTGTACAGTATTTTCTTCTTTAAATTCATAATGTTGACATACTATAATTTTACCTAATGTAATTACATAAAAACCTATTCTTAATAATAATAATAATAATAATAATAATAATAATAATAATAATAATAATAATAATAGAATAGTTTATTTTCCATCAAATTTGTTCCTGATAAGTCAAGCTGACTGAACATCAGGTGCCCATTATTACAGAATTGTACAGTATTTTCTTCTTTAACTTCATAGTGTTGACGTACTATAATTTTACCTAATATAATTACATAAAAACCTATTCTTAATATTAATATTAATAATAATAATAATAATAATAATAATAATAATAATAATGTCAGCCTCGTGGCGCAGAGGTTGCGGCAGCCGTCGTCTGCGCCAAGGAGGCTGCAGGTTCGAGTCCTGAGTAGACACGGTCGTATTAGTGAATGTCCCTTCACCCTTCATCATCATCCTATCATCTCATTAATTCACACTTCTAAGTGCAACAACCTTGTCGTACTGAGGGATGCAGCTGAAAAGCTGATCGTGGTAAAAGTACACATGTTAATCGTGTAGCGTTGGTATATACGCCATTAATAATAGTAGTAATAATAACAATAATAACAATTGTCATGGTGGTGATGGTGATGGTGATGAGATTGATTCTCAATTACTCAGCAAAGGTGAGGGAGAAGGCTTAAGAACTTCTTAGTATGTCCTCATCTTTCCTAAGGATGATCATGTCTGTTATACATGTGATGGAAATTAAAGCACACAACGTAGAGAAAATCAACACAAAAAAAATCGCTTAATGAAAAAAACACACATTTGGCAGGACTTTCACCCCCACGAGCATAAACGTCAACAAAACCATAATTGCCTCAACTTCCAAACACTTGCTTTGCAAGTGGGACGAATACTCGAAAATCTGTAGCTTCTCATCAAAATCTGGTTTATGTACAGTACTGCCTTTCCAACAAACGATTACTGGGCATACGATAGCAACAAACAAACAGGATATATTCAGGATTTGAAGAAAAAAGTCTACCTCTTGGAAATGTTGATTTGCCATGCGGCTAGAATGTTGGAACCAACGCTGCAGAGAAATTCTCTTAAATGTAAGTTTCAAAATCGAGATACGCCGGATATGTATGTGGGTGGGTGTAAAAAGAACAGTTCATAATGATTGTTACCGGAAATTTGGAATTTGTTCTACAATACTTTTGTAGGGTATGTGCCCAATGTTTTAGGTCATTTAAAACACTGAGACGTTATCGTTTATTGGGAACAGTCCATATTTTGCGCCGAGATTTGAAGGGGCTTCCATATTCACTAGTTATGATGCACCCAGAGCACTGGAAAGGCAAATAAACCGAGCAAACAACGGAGCTTAACATTAGTAACTTGACGGTTTTCATTCAATGGTCGTTGTTTATTCTTCGTAGAGAAATCTGTAGATTGGGAATCTTCTTGCGTATCATCTTGAGTTTGACCTTTCGGGGCTGAACGATGGTGGAAGCTGTAATTACTGTCTTGCTTTAGCGATAACGAGGAGGAGAAAAACTTGTGTCGGTGGGGGTCAGTGAAACAGTGACGATAACACCATTACGTGACCGTCTTGATCGTATATCATTGCCAGTGCGTTCGAAAACAAAAATAAATGGTTCAAAGTGTGTTTGTACGGTTTGCTCGTTACGGTCGTCTGATAACTTTAGAAAAAGTGACAATATAAAGTAATATTTTAAAGTGATCAAGATTCAAAATTATGGTAGCGTGCTAATATTGTAATTGACGAAAGAACAAAAACCTTCGATATCAAGCATTGTGGCACTTTTATCAAGTAGCTTCGAATTAGTAATACAAAATGCAAATTAAATAATTTCACTAAGGAGAGATAATCAGTGAATTTTGAAATGAAAGAAGCTAACTAAATGATAGTACATATAAAATGTTATATTTGAATATAAAATGTTATATAGGAATATGAGACTCTATCGGAATAATAGAATGTAAAGGCTGTTTAAATGTAGACTTACCTACAGTATCTATCCGGCGAGTGTTAATTTTGTCTGAATATACATTTCAAATTCCTTGAAAATATAAATAAATTAATTTTACAATTTAAGTAAATAAATTAATAAATAAACTTTTGAGAATGTATTCAGTGTCCTTACTAACATAAATTTTAGGGAGTAAATTCGTATTTGCCTTGAAAATACGAGAAAGCGGATAATTCCCAAATCACAGGTTGAAAAACACTGGCCTAGCATGCATCTCATAAAAATTTAAGTCTTGTTGACAAAATAAATATACAATTATATTCAAAACATTAATTTTCGCGAAATTTTGTATCTAAAACGCTGGTTGGATGGGGGCAACCTACTGTGATTGGATGGGGGATATGCACTGATAAATCAGTCCGTCCCTGATTTCGTAATACAAAAGATCCATTTTAAGCCACTCATGGTTAGCATGGATATTGTTCAAAATGAACATTGTAGTGTGTGTAACGCGTTGATAATTACAATTAACTGACACGAAGAAGATAACCGGGAAACACAACAAAAGGTTATCGCCACACAGGTTTTGTTCCGCTGCAGTGAATATGTCGATGCTGTCATTGGAGCAGCGTGGAAATACTCCCAGGTGAGTGGGCAGTAAACAGCATGTGGATGTGTTCGCAGAGAGGCACATGGGAAACGTTCAGTTAGAAAAGCAATCTCTAGCACGAAGTTGGTGTAGTGATGGAGAATTGATCTCCAGTACAGATGGAAAACAAATTGGCATTAATAATCAACAATCTTCAAAAGTTGAATACAAAATAGTGGTATCACTTATATCACGTCATAAATGCGTGTCACGGTGTCACTGGAGTATAGTAACTGATAAGGGAATGCGGGACGAGGAACTGTGATAATGAGTGGTTGTTACCATATTCAATGTGGCAATAACTATTCATTAGCACACTGCACTGGCGTTTTTCAATCCGGCGCTAGGCGTATAGTGTACAATTATACATCCTCGCGATTAACCAAATATCAGCGATCGCATTTTGATTTGCCAGCGTCCGAGGTCACTTTTCGCCCAAAATAACACGTAAACGTTGTGCCAAATTAAACAATCAAGGCAATAAGGATTTCATCACATTGCTACCAGTGTGAAGAAGCAGGATCTGGGACGTTACTAGACTTCTACGAAAGACGCTATGCATTCTAGGAATTGATCGAGAAGCTGTTTCATCGAAGAAGCACGACGCTAACCGATCCATGTGATTGGTTATAGAAGATGTGTTTTCTCTCTGTGGGAAACAAACTAGTCACCCATCAGTGCTTATAAAACTAGTTAATTATTGAAAGAAAGGCCGGTTGACGCATGCTCTTTGCTATCTACAGTAACAGATGCCACGTGAACGCGACATAGTCCGATGTTGGACGCTCCGCATAAAGTCGTAACATGCTTAGTAAATGGAAAACATCTATCCATATCTTGAAGTATGGCGTGCAAACTCGTACGTCGCAGGTACACTATCAATGCAGTCTGTCTCTGTAACTTATTGCAACACCATCTTTGTCCCGCTCGAAGAAAGTATCAGCATGTTCTGACTCCCACGTTATCCTTCATGACAAGTCACACAGCTAACGCTGTGAGGGAAATTCTGCATTTTTGCCAGTGAGAAATTCTGAAATATTCCCCTTACTCACCCCATGAAGTAACCATTTTGCAAGCAGCACTGTGACTCAAGAGAAGCCATAGTTCGCAGGTCCCTGCGGGTCGTGGACACAGATGGACGCGATAGAAATTGTCGAGAGCTCCTCACATAAAGATGTATGTCAGACGTATGCCATAGATGTGAGAAAATTACATTGAAATAATGTAATATATGAGCTGTGGTTCTGTACATATTCTATTTCAGCCGTGATGCTACGCATCCACAGTATGCATTTACTTATTCAAAATCAAAACACAGTCAAAAACCGTGTGTTATGTGTGGGGCCAGAAATGCAATCCCTGCTTGTTTTCGTAAGCTCTGGAATCTCTACCGTCATTATTTTCCTACTACACATTATTATTATTATTATTATTATTATTATTATTATTATTATTATTATTATTATTATTACGTTAGCTAAGGTCCCATTAAGGGCAGGTGAGACATTACTTCAGACCATCATTTGAAGTTTCCTTAAAAAATCTTATTCATCAACTAGAGAAGGGGGCAGGAGAAATTTACTCATTTACAATCTACTTATTATAATTAAGTAATTCCCAATAAGGCTATTGAAAGAATCTGCAAAATTCAAATAAATCAATACTAATTTAATATAATTACGCGATTAGAAAAGAGAAAACGCCTCATTGCATCTAGATAAAGTCTTTCATCAATAATAAGTAGCTCACTCCGATACAACGTAGTTGGAAGAAGGGTATAATAGTAATATAAGTATGTGTTTGCAAAAGCAAGCGTCTGTTGTCAACTTATTGGAAGAGCGCATTGTTTTTATGTCCGTTTTCCTTTTGTGAAAGACAGAGTCCAGCTACTGAAAAGCGCCTATCTCGACGACTGCGGAGGAAGCGATCAGGCGCTGGCGCTGGCGGCTGGGTCGGAGGGCGGGGCGCGCGCGCAACGGATGCAGCCATGAGCCGCGCCCTCCGTTTCCTCCAGGCGCGCCCGCCCCATCGCCCTCGCATTAACCCGGCCGCCCGCCCGCCCGCCCGCCCACGCACCACGCCCCGCCACGCCCCTCTTACGCCACGCTGCCTCTCGCCACGCTGCCTCACGCCACGCTGCCTCACGCCACGCTGCCTCACGCCACGCTGCCTCACGCCACGCTGCCTCACGCCACGCTGCCTCTAGCCACGCTGCCTCACGCCACGCTGCCTCACGCCACGCTGCCTCACGCCACGCTGCCTCACGCCACGCTGCCTCTCGCCACGCTGCCTCACGCCACGCTGCCTCACGCCACGCTGCCTCACGCCACGCTGCCTCACGTCACGCTGCCTCTCGCCACGCTGCCTCTCGCCACGCTGCCTCTCGCCACGCTGCCTCACGCCACGCTGCCTCACGCCACGCTGCCTCACGTCACGCTGCCTCACGCCACGCTGCCTCACGCCACGCTGCCTCACGCCACGCTGCCTCACGCCACGCTGCCTCACCCCACGCTGCCTCACACCACGCTGCCTCACGCCACGCTGCCTCTCACCACGCTGCCTCACGCCACGCTGCCTCACGCCACGCTGCCTCACGCCACGCTGCCTCACGCCACGCTGCCTCTCGCCACGCTGCCTCACGCCACGCTGCCTCACGCCACGCTGCCTCACGCCACGCTGCCTCACGCCACGCTGCCTCATGCCACGCAGATCCGCGCCCATGCCCAGCACCGGCTGCTGGAGCTCAGTGGCAACTCCGTTGCCTGGCAGCGTCGGCGATCGAGAGGCCCTAGGGTTCGAGTCTCGACGCTGAGAAGATTCTCGAAACTTAGTTACGACGCTGGATCGATTTCAACTCATCTGGGGAACAATTATAGATTTGGACAGTTCTCGTCGGTGGGTCGGTGGTTTCCCGTGTTTTCATTTCTTTCCTTTTTTTGGGTTCAGTATCAGGCGAATGCTGGAGCAGTTCTCTTACAAACGGGTCACAAACTACGTGCGACCTTTCCTTCCTCACCCTTTTCCCCACCATTCCACTTACATATACACACTTAAAATGTGGTCACTTATATACATTGTGGGAAACATTTTGCTTGCCAACTGAGAACAAAGTAACCATGGAAGTGGATCAGAGTGTGTAATAGTTTTTTGCCACCTTAATCCGTTCGCTACCTTAGTCTTTTTTCTCCCCTTTCTGCTGATTGAACTCTTTCTCTTGCTACTTTGAACTTCTTTCTCCCCTTTTCGTTACTTGCTTCCCTGTTGCGCATCATTTCCTCCCTCTCTCTCGTTCCCACTGCTTTCCCTCTCCCTCTCTCCCTGTCACCCACCTCTATCTGCAGTTCCCAGGCGGCTTCTGGCCCGACCTTCCGCGCTCCCGCCCTCCGGCGTTCCGCTCTTATTCCCCGCTCAACCCCGCGCTTCTCTTCCGCGTGCCCTCCCTCCCCCTCTCCCCTTCCCCTTCCTTCGTCCTCGCTCCCAGGTGGCCCCAACGACCTCTCCGCCATTGTCTGCGTCAATTAATTTACAAATTGCACCCGCCCGCATAGGCAGTCGAGGGTGCACTTTCCTATGAGATAACCGCTTCAAAGGCCGAGTGATAATGACCGTAATCCCAGTTGCGGTGTTCGCCTTTTCGCGCCGTCTCGCCCCCGCCGCCGCAGCCGCCTCTGGAACGGCCGCTGCCTGGGTGGCGGTAAACACTGTGATTGTGTGTTTCGCGTTATTGAATATTAATACTCGATACGAAATCTATTAGCGCTTGTATTTTCGAATAGACACTTAACCAGTTAGTTCAGTAATCGCGGTCTGTAATATGAATTTCTCACGCATATGTCATAGCCGCATCCATTGGATATGTATTAATGAGGGTAATCCACACAAATTGCCTGCTGGTAATATCAATGTAGCGCTGTTCAGCAAATGAGTTCCCACATTTTCATATGCATAAAATGAACATATTCTTCAGAAATTAAAAGTTAATAAGAGGCTATGAACGCTGGATTGAAATTAATATGAGCAAGTAACTAAAGCGAATTAAGTGTTCTCCATTTCATATTTTTAGAGCAATATTGCGGAATGTTGGTTATACTGATCATAAACTACCATTATTCACTTTCATTTTGAATAAATAGTTACTGTAACTTTCAAGTTTTCAATAAATCTTTACTTTTGGCTACGCTTTTATACTTTACACATCATCTTTGCACCAATTACGTCAAGCTCAGCCTTATTGACTAAAAACGCAAGAAATCTTTTAAATGTACACTATAAATTTGTAATTATAAATTAAATTTTTATTGAAATTATTAATTTTTATGTGTTGGGAATGATAGTTTAATCACAAGAATTCATGCATGAACTTTATGCTTGTAACGCGCAATGCTTCGTACTACCACGTGATCCTCAACTGATACTAAAATATAATTAAAAACACCCTCACCTCAGTAAATCATGAAGAAATGAGAAAATATACCATAAAATATAAAATCGGAAACGCGAGAAAAAGGAAATGTATATTATTTGGGAATCTCTATAGAACGATTGACAATAGATAGAAAAAAAATCAATTTGTACATAAAAGAAGAATGAGGAAGATTTTTTTTTAAAAAAATCGCACGCCCTTCTTCGGAGGAGACATTAAGCCGAATGTGCCGTGATGTAGGTTTACTGCATGTAAAAGATCCTCACATTTAAAATAAGCCTCGGAACTAAATTCAAATCACCTGTTTCGTTGCCTGAGTGATACCTTCTTTCTCCGGTATATGGTGAAAAGAGCGTAGTGAAATTTCCGCGATCAGACCGAATAGTGGGCCAGATGGCTCGATTCTTGCCTCGTAAAATAAGGCATGCATTGAACTGATCTGAAATATAATTAAAATGTCTATTTATGAAAGGCATTGAGAAGGCCGAAGGGTCAAAACCACAACGCGTGAATTATTAAAAATGCCAATTCAGGAAAGGAGATGAGTATTCTGTCGCGATATGGCTTTCCGGCCCTCGCGACACGCTGCCGTCGCACGCTGGGGCCAAATGCCAAAAAGCTGGTCAAAAGTCGAAAGCGTTGTACGATTTGACTGAAACTTTGTATTCAGAGGTTTATGATCATTCTAATTAATAATCTGTAATAAAAATTCCGAAAAACAAAATGGCGGACCAATATGGCGGATAAAATTATCAAAATTTTGTATTTTTAACACAAAATGATCATACTTATAAGTAAAAATGAGTTCATTCGGGTTTTTAAGGATGCTGATTAATAATCTTGAATGAAAATGCCAAAAAAACAAAATGGCGGACCAATATGGCGGACAAAATCATCATTTTCTTCATTTTTAACACAAAATGATCGTGTTTAAAATTAAAAATGAGTTCATTCGGGTTTATAAGCATGCTGATTAATAATATTAAATAAAAATGCATAAAAAAAACAAAATGGCTGACCAATATGGCGGACAAAATTACCATAAGTTTGTATTTTTAACACAACATTATTATGTTTAAAAGTAAAGAAGAGTTAGTTTGAATTTTTAAGGATGCTAATTAATAACCTAGAATGAAAATGCCAAAAAACAAAATGGCGGACTAATATGGCGGACCAAATCATCAATTTTTTCCATTTTTAACACGAAATGATCGTGTTTATAATTAAAAATGAGTTGATTTGGGTTTATAAGCATGCTGATTAATAAATATTGAATAAAAATGCTAAAAAAACAAAATGGCGGACCAATATGGCGAACAAAATCATCAAAAGTTTGTATTTCTACATGTTGCACGCGCTACGAAAATTTGTCACAGGCACTAAAACGGCAGCTACGGGCAGCTGTTTTTTTGTGATTCTCACAGAGAATAACATTTCAAATAATGTCATGTTAAGTTTTTAGCCCCGCACGACGGTGCACATAGTTATTTTTCATTTTAAACACAAATTTTTGATTATAGCATTTTCATTTTTCGCCAACAATCAACGTTAATTATTACATTAACAAATTATTTAAAAAAAAATTAAGTATACATATTATGTTTCTACTTACTCTCAGGAATAGATTCCATTTTGTTTTATTGAATTCGGCCGACTGCACGCTTCTCTATCCTTCGAAACACAAAGGTTCTGAAAACACGTTTCACAGCTGACCGATATCGATCGCTCGAGGCCCAACTTTGAACTGATCTCTTACCTCAAGTATAAGAGAGAAACCGTTACTAATTGCGGAATTCAACGGCCCAAATACCAACCTATTGAAGTAGCAACGACAAAATCCCTATCTAGTAACTTTTTTTTTGGACTTTTGGCCAGCTTTTTGGCATTTGGCCCCACCGTGCGTCGGGAAGTGACCAGTTGTCATTTTCCGACGCCAGCGTTCCGAGCCTATAAAATGGCGAGGACTTCGCACCTCGCCCCTCTTATTACTCGTCAACCTGCCGGAGCCAGCCGGAGCCACGCCACCCGCTCCCAGGTAGTAGGGTCTACACCGCGGGTAAGTGAAATAAACTTCTTTAAAAAGATACTCTCTTTTCTTCCTGCACGAGTTGGTGGGGTCCTCCCTCTCCCCCTCAACTCGCGACAATTCCGTTTCCTCTGGTCTGGGCGCAGCGGTGTCGCTCGGAGGCGGTCAGCTGGTGCGCGAGGCGTGGGCGGCGCAGGGGGTGGGGGAGGCGAGGCAGCCGGGTGGGCGGGCGCGCTGCTCGCTCAGCGCGACGCGGCGCCGCGCCCGAGCCAGCGCTCTCTCCTTCCGGCGCCTCGGCGAGTCGAGTGCACGGCGACGGAAACCTCTGCGCCTGCAGCGGCGTAAGATACGGTGCTCGCAGCGGGGGTGGAGGCGGCGACGGCGGAAGCCGAGGGAGGGGCCCAGACGGAGGCGGGGCGGGAGAGTGGTGGTGGCGGTGGCTGCGGCAGAGTCCCCAGATACAGAGAGTAGCGTATTGCTTTGCGCCGCCGAATCCGCCATTTTATATCCAGTGGTCAGAAAGTTCGAAATGTGCCGTATTGTGTGTGTTGGGAACCGCCAATCTGCCCCAAAGTATTACTAATATGCTTGAAAATATCTATAATACTTTCAATTGTTATCATTATTCTTTAAATTCATAATTCGGCTATCGGAGGAGAGGATATTATATGGGGGCGGTTCTGGTACTCTGTGAGTCTAGGGACGGCAGTGATGGAGGAGGCGGCGGCAGTGGCTGGGCGGTCATGGGGGTGGTGGAGGCGGTGGCCGTGGCAGCGATGAGAACGAGAGCGGTGCTAGGGGGCGGGGATGGTGGGTGCTGAGGTGCTGGGAGCGGGTCTAGACCCGGGACTGAAGGCGTGGTGGGAAGGGGGGTGTAGTGGGAAGGTCCCTCGCGGAAGTTGGTGCGGGAATAGGCACAACGGTTCCGCTTGCAGTGACTGGGAGTTGCTCCACCCTGCCTTCTCCCAGTTTACTTTCTCCAATCCCTATTTGTTGCGAGGATGCACTAGTTTGTAGTGCCTTCCGCAGTTTAGGGACACGCGTGAAGCAAGGTTTTTCACCACGATGCGAATTCTAGGACACGGAGTTGCGGGTCGAGAGTGAACAATTGTTTAATTGTATAATTCTCTTATTTCTAGTCTATTCGTTTCATTATGAACATTATAAGATTACAAGATCTATAAGACGACGCACGATTTGCTAGTCTAATCCTATTCATTACGGACGAATCACTTGTTTATCAATAGGATAAACTAAATTCGGAGACATCTATCAAGAACCATCCCTACTCGATGATGGAAGTGCACCAACAAACAACTGCACGATTGGTTCCGACTGAGGTCTGTTTTCAGAATTAAGTTTCTCCCTCAACCCAGGCCAAAAAATATAATAAAACATTTTCGGACAAAGCGTTTCATCACTTTCTGGCGACACCCTATAAAAGGCATTTCTAAATACGTTTTAGCGTGAGGTTTTTAGGAGCGTTAGGCAAGGTTCTTCCAACATCGGTGACATATGGGAGTAAATCCTGATGTGGTACGCTTTCTTTGTCCCTTGCCTTTCGTGAGAATTCATTCGAGAAGAACGTTAGGCCGTTAAGACAACCCGAACTAGTAACCCTCATGTGGGTACTGAGCCCCAAGTAGTGTATGGTCATTACTGGTTTGGGATATCGATTACAAACCACAAAAAAATCTCACGATTAAATGTACTAATGAAAGTTTAAACATATTGTACGTATTATTATTATTATTATTATTATTATTATTCGTATCGCGATCAAATCCCGTTTATTCGTATCAATTCTGAGACTAACTGTATCTCGCTCCAGCTTTTGACGATTCGACATCAAATAGGAGGGGCAATGACCTCAGGAACCGTTCGAAAAAGTCGGCAACAAGGAGATACTCTTTCGCGTTTCCATGATTTGGAACCCGATCGTTATTCTGTTAGCCAATCGCACTGGGGACGTTTCCCCGAGCTTTCTCTTCCGATCTCCAGCATAGCGGTGATATCCTCTTGGCGCCACGCGTTCAAGGGTGACAAGGGTCCTCTTCCTCCGCCCGCCCGCTCGCCACGCTCTGGCAGGGATGTGCGCATCACTGCTCTGCCTGACTAAATTGGAAAAATCACATAACAGTAAAAGCACAGCAAGCCAAAATAAAATTAATTCAACTAAAGCCACTCTTAAATCGCAATAGTAAACTCTTATTAAACAATGCCATCACCATCTATAAATCAATAATTAGACCCCTAATGCTTTATGCGTGCCCTATCTGGGTCAATGCTTCTAAAACTAATATCAATAAATTACAGATCATCCAAAATAATTTCCTCAGACTTGCCACTCATGCACCCTGGTTCATCTCAAACATTCAACTGCATAAAGAATTTAATTTACCCCCTATACTTGACCATATCACGCTCCTATCTAACAATTTCTTCTCCAAAATAAACACAATAACCCAAGCCACCCATTACGGCCTAGCCACCACCTACCAGCTCCCAACAAGAGTAAAAAATAGATATCCATTAGATTCATTCCTCAGCATATTTTCAGAACTCAATTAATCACATAGGTTTTCTGTAAGTTTCCTATTCATGTGTATTTAGATTTAGTTGTAAGATTAGCATTTAAGTTAAATATAAGTCATAAAAATACATATGATGTAGTATACATAATACTGAACTATGTACATTCGTTCACTAATAAAGTTATATTAAAAAAAACAAAAAAACTGCTCTGCCCCTCGAGCGGCTCGTTCCGTCCTCTGGCCTTCGGAGTCCCAGGGGCTCGGCGGCGCGGCGATTCGACGAACACCGCTTTCCCGGACTGACTGATAAGTTTTTTAGGGCGTGCAAACAGCTAAGGTCAATATTCCCGTAAGTGCAGGGCGTGTTTTTCCTCGGAAGGCGGCCCCCGCTACACGGTGCGATCCGGCGCCGATCTACCTTCGGTCTCCCGACGAGTGTGGTAGTGTATTAGTGTAGTGCATATACTAAGTGCAGTATACTAATACATAGTGTGTGTAAGGAAGGGGTAGATGTGATAAGGAAGAAGAAGAAGAAGAAGAAGAAGAAGAAGAAGAAGAAGAAGAAGAAGAAGAAGAAGAAGAAGAAGAAGAAGAAGAAGAAGAAGAAGAAAGGATTGCGCTCGATCCGTGGCCCGTTTGTTAGGGTACTGCTCCGGCATTCTAGAATTCTCCTCCATTCAGCGACTTAACTCGACCTAGCTATCTAACTAGTGTCAAACGTCGTCCCGCCGTCGAACCTAGGACCTCCCGGTCAGAGGCACCGCAGTGACACCAGTCGATGCCCTGAGCCACCTCTTCCGGTTCTTGGGAGGAACGCGCAAATCACTCCCCTGGCCCCTCGAGCGATTCCGTTCCATCCACTGCCCTCCAGGGCCCCAGCTGGCCGACGACGCGACCATTCGAGGAACACCGCTTCGCGACGACCGCTCTCATGCGGCTATTCACGGCGCTTCAAAGGACCGTTTTGGGCGGCGGTGACTTTCATGTTTCAAGCGAAGAATCGTACTCGTGTATGGGAGACGTATGTGCGTATCGTCTTCACGTCTTCTTCAAACATATCGGGATGTGCCGTGGATTCTTTGATCGTTTTGGTTTGAGGTAAATAGCACTGTGTAGCCTGGGCATGCTTTTGAGTTATTTTACACAGCACACTTGAACGCAGTTTTAAGTGAAACTTGGCAGGTTCTGTTTGGCACGTGGCAGGTTCATTACAGAGGCGCTTTCTATCATGTGAATCGCCTTATTTGCTTTCTTTAATGCTATCTTTCTCTGTTGTATTTTGTTGATTTGTTAAGATTGCATTTTGATCCTCTCGGATATTTTCTAGCTTTGGCGCAACTATTCTAGATTATCTCTTTAAAAACCCTTTCTCATTTAAGTTCAATAATAATTTATCACTGTTTGTTTATTGTCTAATGTATAATAAAGTTCCAGTAACTTACTGGAATGTAAACCAACAAGATCAACAATCCCTTTCTTGAGTCTGAAGCATATTTATGTGTTAGGAATGATAAACGAAGTTCCGAAATTATTTCTGTTTGGTAATTTTTTTTCAATGCATCGATAAGAAATATTTAAAACTTTCCCCAAACATTTTAAATGGTTTTAAGTTAATACATAAATATTTGTGTGGAGTGACGGTTATTACACAAAACATTTCCTGCATATCAACTTAACATTTTAAAATCAACCTTTATTCATCTCTACATTAGATTTTTCTCTGAGACGAGGAACCAAAATTATTAACTTGGAGTTCAAATGGTAGAATGTAAATTGAAGGTGGTACTAATTAGCATAATATTCAGTTAACATTTATGGCTCACTTAACAATTCGAAACGACGAAACAAAATTCTTCCCCGCAGGTGCATGGCAAGCGCCTGTTAATTGATTGCGTGTTCATAAATATCTTCCACATAACAAACACGTTCGTGACAACAGGTTATTACAAAAAATACTTTGCATGAATTCCAATCACCTTCATGTGGAAGTCCACATGACGATTACTTAAAGTTCATAACATTGTGCAATCACAATAATATTTTTCGTGAGGGCTGAACTTTGTAAAATTAATTTTAGATAAATTTGAGTTGCTGATTCGAAAACCGTCCATCCTGGTTCTAGTTTTTGAGAAATCACTAATATTGTTATCAGTGATAATATCGCTGTATTTTTTATAAGTGATTAAAAAATAAATTCGTTTTCCTCCAACATTTGTTTATTATTCCTATAAATTAGATTGCTGTACATCGAGAATTTTCGGATATATCATAATGAACAAAATTTTTTAAACATGGATTCAACCTTACAGGTATACCGACGCCCCTATTTCCTCCCGGATCCGAATGAAGAAGAAATGTTTTAGCAAAGTGTGTTTAAAGAGAATTGAATATACTGAACATCCCGCCTTTAGTAAAGTGAGGATATCCAGAAAAGCCAAATCCTCAGAAGTAATAGAAACTCCGCCAAATCCTCAGAAGTGAAGGACTCATGTTGGAACTGAGAAACATAACTCAGTTTTGTAGACTTTATGTTAAGGTTTTAAGGCGCAACAAAGCATCGTTTGGTAAAGTCATTGTAATGTATTAGAGTATTATTACACTGTATCGTGTACGACGAAAGATATTGTTGTAATAACTAATTGAAAGTTATAAGGGGTCACTAATGACACGGATATTTAGGCAAACTTTAAACACAAAGCAGAAGAAATAAATAATTATTTTAGAGTTACGCACGGTTCATTCTGACAGTTAAGGGAAGGGAACTATGTAATGCGGAGATGTATTTATGCCTGCCTAATTTTGATGTGCACACTTGTAAAATACAGAAATAATTTAAGTTGTGACTGAAGGAGTAATGTTTTTGTGTTTTATTTTTTATACTTATAAATTATGTCACTACGAATAACGTATGGATAAATTAATTATTTAAGAAAATACATATATGTTCCCAAAATATCATATATATCAAGAAATAAAAGAAGTCTTCCTCTAGTGTTTTAGGATTAACGCAATTCACGTAATATTACATTTTGTGGGAGGTAGAACTAAGAAAAACAATATTTTATGAACCTACGATCTCCATGTACCTCTGAAATGGATGAATACACAAAATAAATAGTTTTGCTAGAAATAGAGTAACTCTCCTCATGTGTCAAAATATGTGACATGCTTTCTTAGTACTCTCGGCGCTGAAAATGTTTACTGTTTCGAGCACTCAGCGTTGGGTGTCGAAGTCGGCGTAAAAACATAACTTTCAATTCACGCGCGTCTTGGTTCTCGCAGGCAAACAACACCCACCAGGCGTTTTATTGCTGTGTGGCTTCGCGGCTTCCGAGCCGAACGGGTGCGTGGGCCGCCACAAAGACTCCGCCGCGGACGATTGTTCCTTCACGACGCAAATGCAAACACATTAACGCGGAGTTTAAAGGTGCGGCGCCGCTTCAGCTTTCGCCCACGCAGTAGAAGAGACTTCTCGGCTCCGGAGCTGTTGAATTGATTGTTGGTGGTTCAGTGAGAGAAAGTAAATGTGGTAATTAAAGATCACGGGCGCGTCAGTTACTCAACTAGTTAGGTCATTGGTCCCGAAAGAGTAGTGAATGTTATATTCCGGAAGGTGACAGTGTTGCTTCTTGTTGGGACCTGGAGTTTTCCCTCTCATGTTATCTCCCTAGCAAAGCTTTCATTCAGCCGGGACAAGTTCCTCCGGTTGATCTCACATTCTGTAAGCAAACGTTTCCGATGAACAGCAACTCTTCTGTATTTTTAAAGTATGATAACGACTGTTTTAAAAACGGTCGATTAGCGTTGACAATTTTTTTACTGAATATAATTTGGTAAAATTTCTGAAAGGTTTTTATGTTTTGCATTTCCTTAACAACTTCGTTGGCACAGATCCCACTGTTTTGTTTTATACAAGTTTCGAAAAAATCTTCACGGTGATCATTGAATCAATTGGTTATGTTTTCCGCTAACAGCGCAAAATATTTATTTACAAATATTACGTATGATTATGTGCCGGGGAACCCGTGTATTGATGATATCACAGTCTCCGTCTTCTCTTCACCGAACCCTGATCAGACGAAGGTGCAGACTCATTCTCTGTACCATTTATTCGAACCACCAACGTTGTGATAATCTTATTCTCAGAAGAATGATACCGTGTAAGTGGAGTAGTCAATTTGATAAACGCTGTAAAATAGATGAAAAATCTGGTTCAGGAAATTGAAAAGATAATTAAACGTTTACAATTTTCATTTCAATTTAAAAAGTGTATTTACGACGTAAAAATTGTGATATTGGATTGATTGGTTTTTATTTTTTTATCGTTAATGATCAAAATTGTTCTTAAGTTTTAAAATACTCATCTTTTCTCCAGAAACATTTAAAAGGATTTGTTCTAATCTCTCCAGTGAACAATCAATTCTCTCAATTTTTTAAAATTCTAATACCTTTCTATTCACTGTATCTATACGCAAAGTATAGAATCCTCAGAATATTAGTATCACGTTATTATACAACGTACTGTTCAACGGTGAAAATAACTAAGTCTCAGCCCAGGAGATGGCAAACTTTCTCGGATACTTTTCATCTACAACGCTCTTCATCACGGATTCCGGGCCGCGGACGGCGTGGGCGGGTGCGGGTGCGAGCAACGGTTGTCTCCTCCAATTCATTCCGCACCTCCGCACTTCCCCACCTTCGCCTCCTCCCCCCCCCCGCCCCCGTCCTCTGACGCGGCGGGCCGCCACGGCAGCAAACGCTTGTGCACAGTGGGTGGAAGCAGGTCAAGACGCTCTTGAAGGTTATGCCTTCTACCGTTACTTGGCAAAGGTTGATTTTTTACGAATAATACCTCACTAAATTTACATTCATTATTTAAAATTACTTTACATATCCATATATGTAATACTGGTGTGCAGTAGCAAAAATGCAAACGCGCTCTCTCTCTCTCTCTCTCTCTCTCTCTCTCTCTCTCTCTCTCTCTCTCTCTCTCTCTCTCTCACACACACACACACACACAGAAATTGCGCTCGTGTACCTTGCAACGTCTAATATCATTGGTCATTATTTGGGAATATTTTTATGTACTTTTCTTAATTTCATTATAGTGTGATAAAATTTCCAGGCAGTAATTCAAAACAAGTACAGTGTTAATTTAATTTCTTGCCAAATTGTTCACTATGAGTGAAGACAGAGATTTACGTGTAAATAAAGGAGCTATCATAGTAACCACAGTCACACTTTCACACAGCGCAATACATTCGGCTTCCGTAGGTTTCAATCGGAAGCCGTAAATCGCAATCTCTGCCACTGCGCTGCCATTGTGGGTCCCGCTCCGCCCTCGCCCTCGCCCGCGCACCGCTCCGCGGCCGCCGCCGCCCGCGCGGCCCCCGGCGGCGATACGCTAATTCGCCCATAAAAGTGATGGATGGCGATGATCCGACGCGAACAAAGCAGAAGCCCCGGCCGCGGCCGCGGCCCGGCCAACCGGTTGGGGCGGTCGCCTCGCCTTCCCTGGCGCACCGCGAATCGCGGCTTCAGCCCGCCCGCCCGAACACGCGTCCGTCCTGGCACTAGACCGAGCTCCGGTCCGAATACTAGAACGGACACTAACCCGAACACTCGTCCCAACACTCGTCCCAACACTCGTCCCAACGCTCGTCCCAACACTCGTCCCAACGCTCGTCCCAACGCTCGTCCCAACGCTCGTCCCAACGCTCGTTCCAACGCTCGTCCCCACGCTCGGCCGAACGCTCGCTCATACGCTCGTCCGAAGGCTCGCCCGAACGCTCGCCCCAACCCTCGTCCCAACGCTCGTCCGAACGCTCACCCGAACGCTCGCCTGAACGCTCGCCCGAACGCTCGCTCATACGCTCGCCCGAACGCTCGCCCCAACCCTTGTCCGAACGCTCACCTGAACACCTGCCCGAACGCTCACCCGAACGCTCACCTGAACACCCGCCCGAACGCTCACCGGAAAGCTCACCGGAACGCTCACCCGAACGATCACCCGAACGCTCGTCCGAACGCTCGTCCTAACGCTCGTCCGAACGCTCGTCCGAACGCTCACCCGAACGCTTGCCCGAACGAGCATTTACTGAAGCACTCACCGACTCGCGTGCTCGAGCACACGCCCCACCTCCCGCCTCTTGTGTTGCAAAGTGCTCGCCCCAGCACTCGCCCTGTCTCATTCTCGCCCCACCCATCTCAATCTCGCCCCGTCTCAATCGCAGCACTTGTCTCAACAGTTGCCCGGTCACGTTTCTCGGGACTCCCCCAGCACTCGCTCGAACAGTTCCAGGAGCAAACGCCCGAACATACTTTGTACCCGCGTCATCTTTTCCACGCCCACGTACTTAATTTTCTTCGACCTCTCATTCCCCTTCTCCGTACTTCGCTTCGACCCTTATTCCGCTGTCACAACGGTGTTGACGGTTCGAAAGCAAGGCCTACAAGCATATTTTTCTCCATTATTCGCCAGCCATTTAAAATGTCATTCGATCAGTCTTCCCCAGATTTTGATAAAATCTTGCCACTGGCCCATTCGCCCTCATCACACTCAATGTCTCACGTTCTGTTGCTTTGTCATCTACCAACATATCAGATATATTTGCCTGCTCATTGTCTGCTTCTCTGCTATCTGCGAGTTCTGCTTTCCACATGGTCTTGCCCCCCCTCCCCCTACCTGTTCCTCACGGGCCCGCATACCACCCAGGTGCCGCGTAATCACATGCGTCAAGCGCTTGGCCGAGTAATCAGAACGACACCGTTTCAATTTGGAACAGAACCCCTCAGGGCACACGTGGAGTTGCACTGTTTCTGTTTGTGTTTCGGGGCAAGTTGTCGGCCAGATATCCAGTATTGTTGCATTGGAGTTTGTTTGTAATTGCAGTACATAAGAGTGATTGATTATTATGTATTTAACTTGAAAAAACCTGTATTACTAACGCAGAGGATTTAGCAAAATGACGGAGAACAATGTTCTTAAAAACACTTCAAGCTATAATACAATACGGAGAGAAAACAAGCATTACTCTCCAATCAAATGTACAAGTGAATATTGAGACTCCAAGCTGTGAGAAACTGTGAGAAAGTAGTGATTAAAAATATTTTCAAGATTTTAAGAAATCCACCCATTTTCTCTGATGTTGTAAGTGCGTTATATTACAAACTCAAAACAAACAATTTATTTGTTTTCATGATTGCATATTTGATAGTATGGTAGATATATTGCAAATGTTTTAACTTAGGCTGCAGAGACATAAAATCAATATCTATTGTATTTGTAATATTTTTATTTGTGTTGTATATAAAGGTATTTCGTGTATAATATAACAAAAATGTCAATTACGAAATAACTTGATTATCGGACTCCTAGGTTACAATTTAAGATGCTAAAAACCTGACAGATTCAGAACCAAGAATCAAACCTTACCAGACCACCCGGTACACGTACAGATTTAAGGCAAAGCATAAACTATTTTAAATTATCACAAGCACTTATAAGGGGGTGTATTCAAGCCAACATTTCCAAAAAAGAAACACATTACTCTGAGATCGTTGCCGCCAATTTTCCCAAACGATCAAACCCGGGAGCAAAGGATATCGGACAGGGCACGCAGCAAACAGGCTTCGACAGAAACTCGAACGAGCGTCATAAATTCCGCCCCAAGACAAGGACGGAAACTTGTCAAAAGGCCAAAGTATTGCGGCGCCCCGAAAATTAACCCGACGCCGGTGGCCGCAACCACGAAAGCGCCCGGAAGCCCCCGCAGAAGAGTTCGCACGGTCGTATTTCAGGGATGCTGCAGGACGATGGCGCTGCGTAGCTAATGGGCTGGTTGCGAGGGGCACAGCGAAACTCCTTTGCCAAAACAGCCTTCGTCTCGCTTGTAGTCCATCGCTTCAGACACCCCTTGCCGTTTCCGACCTCATCTCCGTCCCCGCCTCCGACCCCTCGTCCGTCTCTTCGTACATCCCCTCCTCCGTCCCCGCCTCCGTCCCCGTCCCCGTCGCCGCCTCGGTCGCCGCCTCGGTCCCCGCCTCCGTTCCCACCTCCGTCCCCACTTCCGTCTCCGCCGCCGTCCCCGCCGCCGCCCCCGCCGCCGTCTCTGCTTCCGTCCACGACGCCGCCCCCGCGTCCGTCCCCGCGTCCGTCCCCGCGTCCATTCCCGCGTCCGTCCCCGCCTCCGTCTCCGTTCCCGCCTCCGTCCCTGCCTCCGTCCCCGCCTCCGTCCCCGCGTCCGTTCCCGTCTCCGTCCCCGCGTCCGTCTCCGCCTCCGTCCCCGCCTCCGTCCCCGCCTCCGTCTCCGCCTCCGTCCCCGCCTCCGTTCTCGCCTCCCTCCCCGCCTCCGTCCCCGCCTCCATTCTCGCCCCGTCCCCGCCTCCCTCCCCGCCTCCGTCCCCACCTCTGTCCCCGCCTCCGTCCCCGCCTCCGTCCCCGCCTCCGTCCCCGCCTCCGTCCCCGCCTCCGTCCCCGCCTCCGTCCCCGCCTCCGTCCCCGCCTCCGTCCCCGCCTCCGTCCCCGCCTCCGTCCCCGCCTCCGTCCCCATCCGCTACTGTCTCGAGACGTTAACTTTAGAAGCTGATAAACCCCCCTTAAACAACTTTCGAACTTCGTGTCCTAGTTTCAATTGAAGTTCTCGGTTGGCATTACAATTCAACCCCAGTGTTTCGAAATTCAGAATTTGTTGGCGTTTGTAATGGTCTTCAAAATTATGAAATTAATAGAGTTATTTCTTATTTCATTTTGATTCTTGGTAAGTCAAGTTTTTTTCAATTTTAATCGTTCACATTATCGATAAACAATTTTTTAAACACAACCATCCTCGAGCACATTTGAATCCATAACTTTCCGAGAGCACTTCCTTGTTCTTTGAGCATTAATACTCAGAGAATCAGTAATCTGAGAACAGAGAAAGGAGAAAAGCTAAGAAAAAATAATTCAGAGAAAATGCAAAAAGTTTAAATGCAATCAACTTGTACTCTTTATCAATTTGACCTAAGGCTTTTTTCTTATAAACTGTACACAGTTTTTTTCTACCAACTACACAAGCTATTACGACAGCATTTATTAATTCAAATCAAGAAATAATAATAACCCCACATTCTTTCTTAAGTATACTTCCCGATTCCTAAATGCAAAAGTATCTTTGGGATTACGTATCTTTCTAAGTGCCAAGATTTTCCTTAATCCCCCATTCATCGGAAGCTGCACAGGCGATCCACGATCCCCCAGAACCCACACGGACGATGTCGGTAGTCTACAATATAAACTCGTCTCGTCCATCAGTCCACTCATCTCCAGATCGCATCGTGTTCCAGCGCAGCCTCCATTATCGTCCTATCGAGGTCGCTTAGCCGACGCCCCGCGCCTCGTTTCGAGCGGTGCGTCGCGACGCCGACGCCGACGCCGTTGTCACGACCGGGTTCCGTGTCGACGCCCGCGCTACCGCCGCGCCTGGGACCACCCATGGCGGACATCCGAACGCAGCTCCGCCGAAGCCCCTAATCCCCGGCATCAATCCCCGGGAGCGGGAAGCCGAGATCACGAGTCGTCGAGAAAGTTCGCGCGACGGATCTTACCCGCGTCGCATTCCGTTGGAGTTCACTCACCGGAGACTGGGTTTCAAAGATGCAACACGGCAAGTCGATCTCTTAATCCGCGTGTCTCCACCGGTGTTTGATTTACAATCGGGTTAAAAGGACTTCCGTGTACGATTTATAATTAGGTTGAGTAGATAAAAGAGACAAACTACGGACTAGACAATTGACAATACTGGCTAGAGAATAAAATTTATAACTACTGTATTTGTGTGTGTGTGTGTGTGTGTTTCATATTAATATTTTATAAATTGGTATTTTTTAATGTGTTTGCAATTTATATATTATGAACATATTACTAATATTCCATTTTTTAAAAAATCGGACATATCATTGATAATGCTACCCTTATAATGTTAGTACGGCACCAACCTGAAATATTATATAGTTGAAGAACGAAGACTGTGTTTATAATTTGAGTATAATATTTATTTTCTGTACACATTACAAATGTTTTTAATTTACTGTGTTTCTTAGTCCTAGTAACATACTTTGTGATTTCAGGTAAGAACGTAGACCTCAGAAAAGAACCGAAAGAATATTTTCGCCTTGAACAAATATTAGGATATTGTATGCGAATTTATTTTTTAAATGTCTTGGAGACTGAATTACAAGATATTAAGAATGTTTCGGTTGACTATCCCTCTAGTGAAATTAAAACCAATACTGTTTAACTATACATATAAATATTCCCATCAGGGTGGTGTAGCTCAAATCATTTATCTGTTCTACTTCTCTTACTGACCCCCCTTTTTGGGAAGTCAATTCAGACTAAAGGAGTGTCAGGTTTTAAGCATCATAAATTGTAACTTAAAGAGTCCGATAATCAAGTTAGATTGTAATTGACATTTTGGTTATAGTATACACGTAATACCGTTATAGCACAAATATATAGATTACACATATAATAGATATTTATGTTATATCTCTGCGGCCTAAGTTAAAACATTCGTAACGTATCTACCATACTCTCAAATTTGTAATCATGACAACAAAAAATCGAAAAAGTTACGTTTTTCGAATTTAAAAATTAAGATAAAAATGAATTATTGTCCTGGCTTCATTCAAGTTCAGAATGCTAGTCCTATTACCAAAGCAATTTTGATTTCTACAAAATTCTTTAATAACTTTATTTACTGTGATGTGCATTTTATGCCGAGATCTTACAGAAAATATAGATCCTAAAGTTAAAAATCGTAAAGCGACAGTTATATACTATTAATGCCAGGATCTGAGACCTTAATACAAGCGGAACATCTGGGCTGACACGCATGTCTCTGGGAACGAAGCGTACCCACCGAAGTTTCATTCTAAATTAAGTCAAACCGGTCTTCCATTCGACATGCTGTATTTCAGGAAATGGGGAACTTCGTATCGGTAACAGGGCCGCATCAAGTCATGCTACATGGCCTTGTTTATGTACGAATATTATTATCAATCGTATATCTTCTTTGGCTACATTGAGATTTGTAATTTCGCGAAATACCCACCTACAAATTATATTGCTCATCACCTTTGAAAGAATCGAGAATTAGAAAACTAAATTGCACACTACGTTTCACATGTTATGAATCTCGTATGAAATAATTCTGAACTTCTGCTTTGAGAATATATCTACGTAGTAATTCAAATTTTAGGAATCATTTTCTGAAACTGAAAATTATCAGAAGAAACATATTACAAGCCAAAGAGCAATTTTAATTTATTTCATCGTACAAATAACGGGGTGAAGCTGACAGTCATGTCTGACATTTTCAGTCTTGTCCCAGAAAGTGAAGAAATTAATCTACTTACCCGAATATTTTTTTGCTTAGTTAATATTATTAATAGTAGTTTTGTAAATTACTACCACCTAGTTGTACTTAAGTGCAGTTAAATACATTTTATTTTATCTTTTTAAAAAATATATCACAGCTTGTCCCGTGCACAAAAATTTACAGAGATGTGAACGAAGAAAATTCCTTTTAATAAAGTAAAACAAATGTTCTTTGCAGATCCAGAGGAAATGATTCCTGTGTCGAGAAAGGTGGAATTGCATTTTCTGACAGGCAATGTAGGTTTTTCAACGTATATAATATATTCAAAGAGTGCTACAGTAGCAACGATGTTCGGAAGGTGGTATAAATAAATAAAAAACGTGGAGTGTTTGTAAAACAACGAAAACAACCTTTCACCTACAGCACATGTGTAATCGTTTCTTAGTGCATGCGTCTTTATCGAAAGCAGGAAGATAAAATTATGCAAAGTAAGGCATTTGAATGCACATAAATCGTCGCAAAACAGCTCGGGCGTTTTCAGGTCCACATTTTCTTCAAGGTTGAGAGCCTCAGAGCACTACAGGACGAGAATGTTTCTTCCGATGCGCAAGATTTTGAGAAGATGATGTCTCAACAACAAAAGAAAACAAAAGAGATGAGGAGTGATTTGTTTGCCAACCTAAAAGACCTAAAAGACCTTGTAACCTAAAAGACTGGAAGCACCGGGAATACGAGAGTGTGCTCATTGCACTGTTTTATTTTAATCCATCTCGTTTTCGTTCGTAAGTTCCATTATATTTTCTACCTTACTTGTAAAAATAATACTACAATTAATTTAAAACAGGCGGTTGGCATTGGGGCAATAGGTTGCCAAATCAACCAACGAAATCTCACAATTTATATTATCATGCTGATTATGTGCAATTTTATCATTTATTAAATAATTCAGAAAACGTTTAATATCCAAATGTTTTCTTGTATGATTTACAGCACTCATTTAACTTGGAATAGTTGTATTGATTACAGATCCCGTAGTTTTTTGGTTTTATCTTTTTCTTTTATCTACTCCCATCAAAATGTGGAATTACTTCGCAAGTCACGAGGTAAAAGGAGACGGGAGAACCTGTGATCCAATTCCGAGCTTCAATACCAATAATGTAAGCTGTAACGACGCTCCTAATTGGGTGACAGGGTTCCCCTCTCATTCCAGCTCGTGCCCTTAAAGGGACGCTCTATTTTAATCAGAGTATACAATTATTAAATTTCGCAGAGCACACATTGAAAGTTTGCGCATTTGCGAAGGGGATCCGCTAAGCGGCGCTTCTCCTCGGCACGTGTCTCCTGCAAGGTCCCCGCAGCCGGAGGTGCGATACGGCGCCCGCCCCGCCCCCGCCCCGTCCCAGTCCCCCGTCTCCCCCGCCCCCGCCCCGTCCCAGTCCCCCGTCTCCCCCGCCCCCGCCCTCTACCCGTCCCCACCCCCGCCCTTCGCCCCCGAACCCCGCCCCCGGTCCCTTCCCCCGCCCCCGCCCCGTCCCCACCCCCCGCCCCCGCCCGAGGGCCCCGCCCCCAGCGCGGAGGTACACGTGAAGCGGCGCGTGGGCGCGCGACGCCCGGGGCCCAGGACGCTCGCTCGCTCGCTGGCGTTGAATATGCATGCGCATGGAGACGGAGCAAAGGGCGCAGCGAGGGGCGAGGCGGGGTTGTGAAGGGCGCCGCGGGCCGCGCCACGTGCGCTCGATAGGGCCCGCCCCCGTCGTCCTCGCTCTCTCATCCGCCAGCCCTCGCCCCGACGCCGACGGTTTCCCGCCACCTTCGACCCACTCGTCCCAATTCCCCCCCCCCGCGCTCCCTCTCCGGCGGCGCCCCATCCGGCGCTACACTGCCTCGCCTCCCCTGCCACCCCTGCCTCCCCGTCGCACTCACCGCCCGCGATTTTCTTCCCAGTTTGCGCTGTTCTCGCGTCGCCCTTGACCGGCCGCCCTGATGGATTTCACCGCCCCCGCCATTATCTTTGTCTCTGTCTCTCTCTTTCTCTCTCCAGTATATGTGTGTATACGTTTATATATATATATATATATATATATATATATATATATATATATATATATATATATATATGTGTGTGTGTGTGTGTGTGTGTGTGTGTGTGTGTGTGAGTACGTGTGTCTGTGTGTGTGTAAATATACTCACTCACTAAAGAATTATTACAGCTTGTAAATAAATAATCTAACATATACATATACATTCGTAAATATTTATTGAATGAGCTTCTATGAACTTTTCTCCTCCTTTCGTATGTTATATTTGTCATCTCCGATGTGTCTTTGCTACATCTGTATCCTTAATTATTGTAACGGATAAATGTCTTTTTTTTCTTTCTCCTTGATATTGTGTGAGTAAATTATCCATATATACGCTCAGTTAACCCGCGGCCATTGCATTTCATTCCGACAGGACGAGGGAAATACCAACTCGCGGATGAAGATGCTGCTGGGCGTTTAAGCGGGGAGCTTTAAAGTAAAAGGAAGTGCATAAGCAAATAACATGAATGGCGGCGTTGCCAGCGCATCGGGACAATTTGGGTTGGCGGAGTGCCTCGAGCAGGTTGCACCTTTGCGTCGCGCCGCTCGCAGCGCCCCTGGCGGCCGAACCTTTCCACTCTCACGCAGCGTCCGAATCGGCTTGCGACGCGCGAAGGGACAGATTAAAATTCTCATTTCTCGATCACGGATGGCCGACCTAAGTGCCTCATTTGGCATCAGTTGATGTCAATGCAGTGCCTCCGGCCGGGAGGTCCTAGATTCGAATCCCGACGGTGCCATGATTTTCGGCACTAGATCGGCAGCTAGGTTGAGTTCAGCCGCTGCCTGCAGGAGAATACTACCTAGATAAACTTACACGTTGGTTTGAGGGTCTTCCCTTCTCCAGTTATCTCCGCCAACGGGACATGGCTTCTTCTGGGACTCTAAGCTCCCGATTTGTCTGGATGTGTGGAGGGTAAGGGGAAAGGAGAGAATATAGATGGGGATGGAAAGAACGCGCGCGGTTAGACGCTTCTTCGCCTTTCGCTTGGTGTTGATCGGAGCAATCACGGAAAAGTAGTGATAAGAGCAGTTGGTCGCTATTATTCACCTCTACACTGCGGCGGAATTCATACTAGCTAAATAGCTAATCTCGAAAATCCTCCACCGTGGGAAATCGAACCCTTGAATCGTGGTTACCAATCTGCAAAGGCAACGAATTTCCACTCGGCTAGCGCAGTCGCAATTTATCGCAGTCGCATTTATGAGAGTTTAATCTTTTCTTTAATCGTGAATCACATCAATTTTATCCTTAATATTCTACCAGTATTGATGCCTTATTGAAGTTATTTTTTATGCACAAGTGTATTTAGTTGAAAAGAACATTTTCAACTAAATACACTAATGAATGTGCAACTACGAACGAGTGTATGTGCAACTAAAAGCAAATAATGATCTCCGTGATATTGTATTAACAATTAAGGTTTATATCATTATTATTTTTATTATTAATGTTATTTTTATTATAATTATTATTATATTATTATATTATTATATTATTATATTATTATTATATAATTTGCATGTTATCTGTAGTATTTTATTTATGTAATTAGCTGCCACCGGGTTATGCCCATTTGCAGTTTAAATAAATTTATCTTATCTTTATCTTGTATGCTTATTCATTTGACGGAATTGGTTGAATTTTTATCGTTCGTATGGCGGATATTGTTACCGTCACATGTATGAAAGGGTATTTTTAGATGAAAAACATTTCGACAAAATACACGGTCTAATAATAAACGACACGTATTTTGACCCGCTGAAAAAAGAAATAATCAGAAAAGCTCGTATTTAAAATATGTTTCGTACATTTTACTTAAATGTTATATTTACAATTAGTCCTATCATCTTTCAAACTATTGTTTAATGTTCATAAAAATGTCCTCTTATTCAGGGACAATAATTGATTAATAATTGGAGTAATTCTTTCTTTCACGTTTTTCACAGTGATAATAACGTTCAGGCCGTATGTGGATTTTCATATCTCATTTTACGTACAAGTTTTTTATGGAATAAAAATAAATATTGTGTTATGTCGCCTTTTCTTAAAGCAAACACATGTAATAAATCAAAATCACCCCCTTACGGAAATTGTACTCATTTAAACCTATTTTTCTAGTTCTATTTCTCTAAAACATTCCCTGGAAAAAGTGATGAACAAAAAATTCGTTGTCGGTTTGGTTATGAAAGCGAATTTGATTCAAAACCACCTTTTAAAACATTTTAAAAGTTTAGATGAGATTAATGCATTCAAACTCAATGAAATTATGTGACAGAAATGTTCCAGTGTGAGTAGATTCTTTCTCTCTATACGTAACTCTTGTTATCACAGAGGAGTCAAAGACGTCAAATAAATTCCTTGCAAAGTTAGAAATTCCAAGCACTTATTTATAATTTCTGATAAGACTGTAATAATATCTGCTTTGTGTTAAGACCTTGTTGCGTTCAATATTTAAGTTCTGATATTAAGCGTCACGCTATCAACTTTAAGCTTTCTTTGACGAGAGAACAACTTCTGGATTTGAGATAACTATTTCAAAGCATTTTCTTTCTCAACTTATCATATAACTAAGTGTCTAATTAAGTAGATGGAAAGTTTCTCTTGGATTCTGTCTGGCAAGAGTTATTAAATAGTAAGACGCCTTTTCAGAGCTTGAACTTGAGAAAAAGAAATTTTAGTCTCTAAATCCGACATTATGAGATATTTTTCCAGTCATTTTCAAGCATGAGTGTCTGAGGTAGTCAGGGGCAAATTAATAAGATGCCGCCTGGGAAAGTGTCATCAACGGCACAATATATACTCCCTAGTGCACCTTCAAAATAATACAACGATAATACTGATCTGTGGACGCAATGTTGACATTACATTATTATGTCCTAAGCAAAACGTGACGCTTCCTCATCGAAAATAATAAAAATATATATTTTAATCCGTTTCAATGTAACTTTCTTATGTATACGTATATTTCCGTGTACACGATTGCTGCCTATTTTTTCTGGACATGGTGTTTTCAGTTATGGGAGTTAATTTCTCAACATTTGTACTCTTACTAATAATGACAGGAGGAAAATAACGAGACATCTCATAAAGAAGTATTTCATAAAGCTGTAAATTCACCTTACACGTTCATTATTAGATCATTAATAATTTATTACAGTTTGTGAATATAAAATGCAGATACACATTACTTCTTATTTATAAAAAAATAATTCACATTCACTAATATTTATTTACCTGCGAATTTGCCTCTATTAAGCCTCATCTCTTGAAAAACAGAATACGAATAAAAAACACTGAAAAAGTTGTACTATCAAGCGAAAATGTGTGCTTTAACATATGTGATTTAACATGTATAAACCACATAAATCTTTCGATCGCGAACAGGAGATGTACAAAAACATCAATCAAATCTTCATTCCCATTACATATAAATAAACTTCACAAATACATAATAACATCATCCAACAATTCATATCCACGAACGATTCCCAATCCGCTCACTCGTTCAACCCAGCAACGTGTCAAACCCTACACCAACAAGTCGATACCCTAATATTTGTTCATCACATTAACCTCACCAGGCCGTTCCATTTGCAGGAAATAACAACCAGCGATTTTTAATTGTCCCCTCGTTTGCCGCGGTAAATTCCTCGCCTGCGTTTTTAATTTGCGCTAATGATTGCGTGCCGTCCCTTTCGCGGTCTGGAATTCGACCCCGGTGCCCCGGCGTGCGGCGTTGGCGCCGAGGATTAACGAGCGATCGACGAGAACGCTCCCACATCGGCGCGTGGGGGGTCACCCGCCACCTGCGACCTCTCCGCCTGAAATTCGAACGCCAGACTCATCTGTCGGGCGCCAGGCTCAATTCGAGCCCCGACGCCCCTCGGCGTCGGCCGTGCGTCACATTTCCCGGAAAGTAGGACGGCCAATTAGCCTATTTCCATTTACCTAGGTCCTCGGATTGCGTGTCGGCGAGCGAAAGTTGTAGGCGTCGTGTAGGTTGCAAGATAAAGCGATGCGTACGATGAGTGTTAAAACGTGTTCACCCAATAGATTTTGTTTCAAAATCTCAACGCTGCATTCAAATCCATATATCGTGTACATAAAGGTTTTTGAATAAGTTGCGTAAAATAACAATACACAAAATAAATACACTAATCAGTTACCCAGTATTTTAAATGTAACTTAACTAGGCAACTAGTTGAATCCCTGCGATTACTTGGCAAGTAAGAACTGAAAATAAATTACAATAGAAAAGTACAACAAACGTAACAAAACAACAAACAACAACAAAAAGTAAGGCATGTCGATAATCCAAAAATATTGTTTGATGTCATTAAGTACATTATCTCAAGACTAATGAGGCAGTTATATGAATTCTGAAACAATACAATCTATATTTACTGCAAACACAGACTTAAACGTGTTTCTGGAAATGTAATTGAATTGGTTTATATTTAGAAAGTTCCTACGTGTATTCTATAGTGAACGTCTTATAATCCATAATTTAAAAACCTTTAAAAACGTAATGCATCAATTATAATTATAAACACTGTGATATTTCTATAAAGAGAGGTACAATATGTCAAATGATTATTGAACGTTACGTCTATATACACTCACTAATTTTTCATTTGAAAAACGCTCCATCTTCAAAATTGAAAAGCTCTCTATCTTCACTTCGCTAACTATAACCGCACGAAGCATCGATTGCTTTTGTCAGATCGATTGCAACATGTGCAACAAAACCATAGAGGCTTATAAACTACATCCCGACTACATAATGAATTTGGTATTGAAAACGACGTAATGACAAGTCATGGCAAATTTTAAAATATTATTAAAGTTAAGGGTTTCTACTAAAATATTTGTTTGTGATAACACATCTGTAACCCACTATGTTTTATTTAATGAAGAAATCACGAAATTTTGTTGAGTAGGAATATTCTTTCTAGACGAAATCTCTTAGTGATTTAAATATAGTGTTTTTTAAGAAGCACGATAACTACCAACGACTGAGTCAATGACAATATAAGAAGCAATAAGATGTGCTTCCCTCATATTGGTTAGGTATTTTGATTATAATGCACATTTTTGCGAACGCTTAACTTAGTTATTTACGTGATTGATTTAACTGTAACATCATTATTTATTGGAGGTTGAAAAAATTGAATATCAGAATTTATCATAGAGGAGGTTCTTACATCCATCTTTGAAATAGTGGTAGAATAATTGAAAGAATTGGTAGTATTTTCACTAAATGTATTGACGCGATGGATGGCACAATTTTGAACTGGAGGAATTTCCATGTAAATATTCAAATACGAGACACACCTGTTTTTTAGTTTGACAATATAATGCAGTAAGTGTAATTAACACTTTCAATTAACTATTGATTCACTGATTGCAATCTTATAATATAAAATATTCCAACTTATAGCACTTTTTGAGATCTGTGTTTCAGCATTTCAATACTACAGGTCGTTTGTTAAACCTTGGAATATGAAAAAGAAATTACGTTGATGTAAATACTTTAGCCAAAACAACAAGCAGAATATCCGTTTTAAATGAAAGTAAATGAACTTGTCCGCAGTAATGATGTCAATGTTTTGAGGTATTTTCTTTTTCTGCGTTACTTTTAAACCACATGAAATTGACTATCAGAAATCGTTTTGTTTCATAATTTTTTACAAATGTTTCCTGTGTAGTAATCGCAACATTTTTATTGTAATTTATGGTATGATATTATTTTTTGTTTTACCCAATGGTTTTTAGGTTGTGTTAGCAGTTCTTAAAATAAAAACGTGTGTACAAGAATTAAAACTTTCATGTTATGTATATTGTCAAGTATTTAAGGATTAGTTGCATATACTTAAAATTTTAGTAATAATTTAACTTTGTTTCAAAACGTTTCGTGCAAGCATAGTGGGAATGTTATAGCCGTTATAGATGAACGTGAGAAAATACAGATTGATTTCCAATGAAATGAACAACTATTTCTGGATTTAGTTCGGTGCAAGATTCTCTGCTGTCTGTGTGGTTCCAGTTTTGCCTCGGTTCCAGTTTCTTCTTGGTTGAGCGCTCGGATTCGCTTGTCGCTTGAAGTGTTCGTTTCACCCAAAAGACCTGAATGGCCGATCTTCTCATTTCCTGCGCATTAGTTGTAACGATAGCTCCCTCTTTCCCAAGAGAATTTTGGCGACCTGATGTTTTAAAGATGTTTGTCATTTATAGTTTTAGCATGTGGAGCATAATATCGTATATTCTTGAAAATTTGATTTCACACATTCGAAATTGAAAGTTTGCAATATAAGTGATGAAAACATCTCAATGTAAGTGTTTATTTCATTGTATTTTCCAAGAAAGATTTAGAATTATTCTTTTGTATCTTTTTCATTCTTGTACTTCTCTTCATCTCTTATTTTTACTTCCTTATTAAACCTTATATTCTGTTTTTAGTAATATTCCACTAGTAGTTGTTTTCTTGAATATGACACATTAATAGCTGTTTGATGAGTCGATGGCTGGTATTATCCTTCCCTAAATTATTTGACAATAATCGTTAATGATTTTATGTATAACTGACATTAAGATAATATTTAATTTAGTTTACAAGTCACTAGGTAAAGATGTATACATGATTTCTTATTTCTACCTACTTAAACACCTGTAAATATTTTTTTTACCATTTCTATTTTTAGGGACTATTATTCTATTAATAGGGACTTATATTATACAGTCAGTGTGCCTCATGGGCAGTTTCTTTTCGAACAATTTCGCACAAAATGAGAGAGAACGTACAGTTGCCGGTGCGGATGACTGAGATCGCGGTAGACAGTAGTGCCGATGTGATCTCGGACAAAGGATCGCGGGTTCGAGTCCCGCCTCTGGCATGGTTGTATTGTGTTCGTCCTTTCACCCCCTATCATCATCATATCGTGTCATCCTCATACTTACCATACCGTTACAAGCAATAGTGGTCGCTAATGACCTTGTAGTTGATGCGACCTTAAAGAGAAAAAAAAGTATAGGTCGTATCCAGTGATCGAATTTTCGGTGGCAAAGCCTATGCTTAGATGCGCCATTAAAATATTTAATTTAGGATACAAGTCACCAGGTAAAAATATATACATGATTTCTTATTTCCACTCACTTAAATACCTGTCAAAATGGTTAACTATTTATATTTTTAGCCCCCTACAACTCCCATATAGATTCTCAACAAATAACTGACACATTACCCTCAGCTAATAAACTATCTCACTTGCAGCCAACTGAAAATAATACTTGCTTTTTGTTATAGTATGAAGAAGTAGATGAAGAGTACCGATGGGATACCTTCACTGGAAATCATTGTCATAACAATTCTACAACATCATATTTACTTATTATTTTGTAAAAAAATAGTAATTTTATGTAAATTTAAATTGTTATAATAATAAATATAAATTTTTGTTGTAAATAAAAAATATATATTTTAGCACTTTAAAATATAGATTGTGAATTCACATTGTGCCGATATAAAAAAAAAGAAATGTAACAGTTTTACATATGCACATTCCTTCCGCAATCCGCGAACCCGGGAGCCCATTGCGACCACCTCAGCGGCGCTGGTCTTGACCGCGGGTCGATGCAGCGGCCACTTCGCGCCCCCCAGTCCCGAATTAACGCTTGGCAATCGCCGCCGCAGCCCCGATGCGAGGCTGTAATAGCTCCCTGTTGCCCGCTCGCGACGAGCTGGTTCATGACCCCGGCCATTGGTTGCAGCCCGCGGCGGCGGTGAAGGCTTAAACGAGCACTTCCTCCTGAGCGCGAATCACAGCGGCCGTTGGCAGCCACATCTCTCGCCTACGGCGTATACGGGTGGGAATTTAGCTAAACATTACTCTGGTTTGGGCTGTGTTAGGGCGAGTTGGAAAGAATTGCGAAAAAGAAAGGAGAAAGCGGAGAGAATTGAAGTAGAGCGGAGGGAAAAATGTGGCCAAAAATTTAAAATGACTTTTTAAAAATAAAGTTCACCTGGAAGAGGTTGATTATTTTCGAACCTGGAGCGCTAGAGTAAAATGTAACCCTCTTGAACCGTCTGGGATAGCTCAGCGGGAACATCGTTTACTGCATCGTTGATTGGGAGGTTCTAAAGTTGGGGTTCAGAGGATGGCCGTTTTTCGACACTACCTAGTATGTACAGTGGCTCATATTAATATTCGGAAAGCCACAAATACTGAACGGGTTTCTTGTTTGTAATTTTTCGCACGTGCGCGGTAGTTACATGTGAACAAAGGTACTGTGACTTTATTACTAGGAAACAGATTAATACAAAGATAATGTTTCTGTTGCACAACATACGTTTCATAAACACGGATTTAGGTGTGAATATGCAAGAATACGAAGTCACATTAATATTGGAACACGTAATGGAAAATGTCGTGTTACCCCCTCGCCACTCTCCTAGATAGCGCGATAAGCGCACCATCCCCTACCCAGGACAAACGCAACTTTGCAGTCAGTCGTTTTAAATATTTCCGCCTGGAAACACCTCTTGCAACGGGGCGCAAAGGGAAAGAACTCGACGTTCGACCAGAGGCAGCTTGTGGTTTTCCACCACGCAAAGGGGCGCTTCTGCTGGTAGATCGCAAATCTTTTACTCATGAGCAAGAGCACGGTGCACGATGTCATTAAGAGATTTGAGAAAGAAGACAGAATTGAATCGAAACCGCAACAAGGACAACGTAAGAAGATCCACGAAAGAGAGCAACGTGCAAGTTTGAGGAAAGTACGAGAAAATCCGAAGGTGAGTGCCGTCTAGCTGGCAGCGGAACTGCGCGAAGCGTCAGGGACTTATGTGCTCCCCGAAACAGTGCGCAGAGTAATTAAAAATGCCGGATATCATGGCAGAGCGGCCACACCGGTGCTGGGAATAGAGCTAAATGACTTCAGTTTGCAAAGGAATATGTGAAAAAATCCGTGGAGAAAGGTACTTTTTGTAGATGGAAAGAAGTTAAATATTTTTGTTAGTGACGGTAGGAAAATGATACGGCGCAAACCAAATACAAAATTGCATCCTAAAAACGTAGTGTCAACTGGGAAACACGGAGGTGGACATTTACTGGTGTGGGACTGTATTTTAGCTCTTGGCGTAGGGGATCTGGTGTTTATTAAAGACACATTGGACAAACATCAGTACCCCAACATACTGAAAGAGGATTTAGACAAATCTGCTGACAGCCTTGGCATTAGGAACCCGTTTAAATTTTATATAAGATAACGACCCCAAGCAAATCATATTTAGTGCGAGAATGGTTGTTGTTCAATTGATCAATAGTGCTGGAAACCCCGCCTCAGTCTCCTGATCTCAATTCAATCGAGAATTTATGACATGAATTGGAATGTACACTAAGGAGAATCCCAATTACGTCAAAGTCCCATCTGCAAGCGAGAATGAAGGAAGAATGGGAAAATTTGGTCACCAATACCTGAACAGGATTATTGGTTCAATGCCAAAGCGATTGCAGAAAGTAATTGACAACAGTCGTAATGCTAAAATTCGTTAATTAATTTATTTATTTATATTATATTTCATTTGATCTGCACGAATATTACTGTGGCTAATGAATCCAGGCATTTTTCTTTTTATTGAATGCGTCAACTACATTCGGCATTTGTTTCTTGCTTATACTGTTATCCAACAAAGTGAAAAGGAACAATTCGGTTTCACTTTTTTGCTTAGATTTATTTCCTACAACCGTCAAAATATCACAGAACTTACGATTTCTGAAATATATCTGTGTCTCTCCGTACATTAAAGTAATCCGCTGTAGTTTGGTAGAATCCAAGCACTGTCTGGGAGAGAATTCTAGTACCGGCTCCTGTGATCGGTGGTTTTCGTAGACGCAATACGATGCATCAGTATTCCACTTTCCTGCACTTTCCTACTCTCAGACATCCAAGATGACGTTTGTGCCACATTCTTGCATATTTGCATTCAAGTATTGCCAATTCCATTGCCGTTGTGTTCACTCACTCTCTATCGACTCATTGATGTCAACACTGACGTTTAAATTCCGATGTACTTGCCTGTACTTGCTAATTCTGTGACAGAAGTGTATTTTCTGCTTTCTAGTTATACGTAAACGATCACTAAAATTCAAAATATCTATATTACCAGGAAATTAAATTTGTCTATAATACTGTCTATTTGTATAATACCAGTAAAGTAATAAATTTGTCTATAATACCAGAAACACGATACATTTCTGAATACATGATACATGTTCAGAACAATAGGAAATAAGGCAAATTTTATGTCACGAACTTAAATTCGCTAAGGCTTCCAGGCTACATAACTTGGAATTATCATGCTACCTACATCATCCCAAATCGATTACCAATGTCTGCTACAAGGACGTTATACTTGAAATTTCAAACTAATTTAACATATTAAACTCTCACAAGATAACGGTTTGGCTATTAACTGCTTATTCTTCAGCCTTGATTCCATCGCTGCCATGGCCTCCTTACCATTGACTTCAGCAACCAGTAGCGATCAAGGAGCTGGAACCTTGAACAATTGCCATCGGTCGAGAGGGCTGTGCGAGTGCGAGTGCAACCGCTGATCATAAGCCAAGTTCAAGGCAGGCGAGCCACTCGGTCACATCGCGTTGCGATGCTATCGCGAGATCAAGCTGCCCGAGGAGGCTGACAACTGGTGGGCAGATTAGAATGGATGGACATAGATGTATTCTCTTTGAACTTTACATTCGATTTAAAAATTGATTTGGGTTCCGATTTGTTTCTAAAATGTCGATCATTTTGCACTATCGCCGATAGAAATGAATTAACTATTCACGATTTTAGAGAAAGCAATATTTTTGATGAGTTGAATTATTTTTAATTTTAATAATATCATTTGTTTTGCGAATACATTTCCTTTTTCTTTAGTTTAGAGCTTTATTTTCCTCAGCACGTTTAATGATTATTGCAATATTGTTTTGATTGATTAATTTCGTAATATTCGTTAATTATTCAGTAATATAAAATCACTTTTTAGTAAATGAAGTTTAGCAAATTATTAATGAATCCATATTTTTAGGGTTCTAATAATTTTCAGTTTCACAACTATATGCAAGAAAAGTTAAACAGTTTTGTATAAACTATTTTTCGTGGATTTATGTCTGCATTTCTTTCACAACACATCATAGAATGTGTGAATGTACCATGCAATGAAGAGAATCGCGCGATTAGGTCTTGAAACGGGTCATATTCTAGTAGCCTGCCTTTAATAACATTCACCATTGCACTGCGAACGAAACAAGGAGATGTTAATAATTTTTCATATATGTTGAATATCCATCAATTATAGTTATGTTGTTAATTTTGATAACGTTTCACTTCATATAAAAAGCAATGGAAATTATTTTAAAATAAGACTCAATATTAATAGCAAGTGCTTATAAATAAAATAATTCCTTTTGCACCAAACTAAAATAGAACGCAATAAAAATGAAGCACAGACATAGAAAAATCAAATATTGAATTAATACGAATTAATATTTCAAAAAATGTATTTATATCTACAGCAAAACTTGTTGAATGCGGAACGGCATAATATAGACATGTGTCTAATGTGAACCTAAATCGCAGTCCCGGGTAACGTAAATTCCACTGTACGCCATTGTATAAAGTGAAAACGTGTCTAAAGCGAAATGCACCCAAATAATAGCATTCACACGTACCAGTAAACTAATTTAATAATGAAATTCGACATTAAATTCCGTACGTATTTCCGCGTGGAGAGGGCGTGTAAAACGGATAAACTACCTCTAATGTGTGGGTAGGAAACGCTGATCGGACGTTTCTAGTGTGAAGACCGGCGCGGGTGCAAAAGACCGGAGACGGGCATGAGGGCTGTTGCGCCTCCGTTGCCGCAACGTCGCCGCCTCGCCTCCCGATTTGCCCGCTTTATCGCGCGTGACGTGGCGGCGGCGGCGGCGGCGGCTGCGCAGATGCGGCACAGGTGTGAGCGGCGCGGGCGATGAGGCGGGCGATAGCGCGGGCGACGCGACAGGCGCACGCCCCCTTGCTCCGCCCCGCCGGCTGTGGAGGAGGCGGTGGGCGATGAGCCATGGTTGGCGGGGGAGGTGGGCGGTGGTGGTGACCGGTGAATGAGGGTGGAGAATAGGGGGAGTATGTGGGCGGTGGATCTGGGCGGTGAGTGTAGGCGGTGGATGTGGGCGGTGAATGTGGGCGGTGAATGTGGGCGGTGAATGTGGGCGGTGAATGTGGGCGGTGAATGTGGGCGGAAAATGTGGGCGGGGAATGTGGGCGGTGGATGTGGGCGGTGGATGTGGGCGGACGGCGGCGGCGGAGGTGGTGGTGGTTGTGGTGGTGTCCATAGAGATAGCGATGGGGGATGGCAGTGAAGGGGGTGGCGATAGCAGAGAAGGCGGCGGTGGCCGCGAAGGCGGTGGTAATAGCGAAGGCCTAGGCAATGGAGGCGGCAGCGACCGGCAGTGGCAACAGCGTCCACGGAGATAACATCCACAAACAGGGAGCGCCGACACGAACGCTTTGCATACAGCCTCCAGCGCCTCTCGTGGAGTGTTTAGTGCTAAGAGGTGGGCATGAGGCTTGTTAAGGGCACACGGGCGAGACTAAGGGGCAGGTGATTTGGGTGGGGTGAGCTAAACTGAGGAATGGATGTGGGTACAAAATGAGGAAAATTTTTTAATTTTGCACGGACGAAAAAATCCTGAAATATTTTCACGATTCTCTACAGTCACGGATTATCTGGTCTACAGCCAAAAGAATTGCCACTCATTACACAGGCAGAGAAGTCGGGGAGTAACGGAGAGTAGTAAATAATCACTACTCATAAAAATTTTCGTTAATTATTATTACTTCAACAAGGAAATTTAAACCTGCAAGGTTTAATACTGTTATTTGTTGACAAACAATCGTAATTGTGCCGAACCTGAGTGACTTTCTGGACCGTTCTTGGGCAAAACAAGTTGTAACATGTTTTCGAAAACCCCAAAAATGATCTTGTAAATTACAATTGATCTGTGTGAAAAATGTTTTGACATTAGTGTAAAATATAAATTCCTTCCAATAAAAAATAAATCAAATAAATCGTGTTTTTATTTATTTTTTAGGAAGTGGACACAACGCAACGTGCAGCGTTGAACAAGGAAGACTTTATGATATTCGTAGCTGTAGGTTAAGGAAATCTACAGCTTATCCAAGAGATGATGACATTCGCGTGTTTGCTGGAAAGTGAGTTTTTCACCTTTTATTTATTACGATCTTATCGAACTGTTCTGGTGTGTTTTACACCTTTCTAGATATAAAAATGTAGTGCATTATCACAATACAGTATGTAAAGTTGGTAATTTTTACTTGAGCCAAACAAATAAAGAAGAGAACCGATAGAATATATAGTGGTTACTAATTTTTCTGCATGCATAAAGTTTATGATGTCATCGACGAGAAATGTATCTTATCTATTTTAGTTGTGATAGTACACATCTAAATGTGTTGTATCACAACGTGATAGCACAAGTATCTGTATGTGTTGTATATAAAATAAAATAATTGTACATAATAAAAAACATCGATCATAAAGGAATTTTACAGTGGCCATTCCTTGAACAATTTGTTGGCGGAAAAAATGACTTAAGGAAATTTGTCTCCAAACCAGATAATATAGGTTGAAGCAAGAATATAAATGAAAACAAAGCGGAGAAGACCATTTCATTTTATTTTTTTTACGTAAGAAGAGACAGTCTGGCTCCGGAATTCGACGTTTTTCGGCAGATCTAGAAAATTTATCAACAAATGTTTATTGCCGGGGTCTGGTAGAAAAAAGTGTAAATTTTGCTCGTATATGTAGAAAAATATTTCTTTCCCTACGTTGAGAAGTCAGAGTTCATGTTTTGTGGGTCCTTGATATCGAAAAAGCAATTGTCGGTCAAACGTCTGTCCGTCAGTTTGTCTTCCTGTACGTCTGTTTGGGTGTGGTCAACACTAGCGCCCAAACTGTTCAGGTGATTTTCTCGGAAACTGGTATTCCCTGATCGTATGAAGAACGAAGTGGATCAAATACCATTGCAGATATAGAGTTGCTGGCGAAGCTTCTAAGATTCAACCGACGTTTGTCGGTTTGTACACACGACTGCAGACCTCGCCGCCGCGCGCCGGGGTGGCGCAGCTTAAGCGAAAGAACGAAAGTAGCGAATCTTTGTGCAAGGAATATTACTATCGGACAAATACTACCAGTGCACATGAAGTAACCTCTGAATGAATTTAAAAGTCCTGGAATAAATGCAGTTATTGAACGAATCTGCAACTGAGTCTGACGCTGCTCATAGTATTTTCTGAATTTATATCTTGTTTCTTCCAATAACACTAAATAACCATAATAATCATAACAATCATGATAATCATAATAATCATTATAATCATTATAATCATAATAATCATAATAATCATTATAATCATTATAATCATTATAATCATAATAATCATAATAATCATAATAATCATAACAATCATAACAATCATAACAATCATAACAATCATAACAATCATAACAATCATAACAATCATAATAATCATAATAATCATAATTATTCATAATAACCATAATAACTATAATAATCATAACAATCATAATAATCATAATAATCATAACAATCATAATAATCATAACAATCATAATAATCATAATAATCATAATAATCATAATAATCATAATAATCATAATAATCATAATAATCATAATAACCATAATAATCACGGATGGGCGATAAATAGCGGAGCGATTTGTAGCGGGGACGACATTTGACGGGGACGACGTGATGCGGCGACAATCCGCAGCGGGGTTGGATCACGCGTTCGGGGCTCGAAGGGGCGTCAGTGGCATTGCCCGTGAAGAGGGGCGCGTGGGCTGTCGTGCGCATTTGCGTCCGAGAAATACAGTTCCCGCTGCCTCGGCCCTGCGCGGCGCAGGTCGCCGACAAATTGCCTGTACTGTTAGCGAATCGAAGCGCACGGCCCCCACGCCCACCCGCGCGGCGCGCGACGTGAGGTTCACTTGTTGCGTGGGGGCGGCGCCGGCGGCGCTCGCCACCTCCACCTCCGCTCGCCCATTACGGCTGCGCTGCGCCTCATTGTGATGGAGGGGTCTCTCGGGTTGGATCTGACGATCTGGGCACAACGGACTATGTTGTACGTGGTATTTGCGGAGACGTGCTGGTACTGGATTGTTTAGAAATGAAAATTATTGGAATTTATCTCTGTGCAGCGTACTACGACTCTCATTACGATTGATTCAGCTGGAGTTTTCCGAATAGTTGGCATGACTGTTGGTAGACTGTAGAACAGGATCACATTCATAATCGAAATGTACTGTTACATTCATAGTGAAGGTAGTGGCAAAGTTAAAATGACTTCATAAGAAAATATTTCTTTGAAAATATAATCACCGCTTAGAGATATTTTTTTTGGAAATTTACGTTCAAGTTCTCTTTGGAATGCATGTATGTATTAAATATGATTGTTTTCCATTCACGTGGTAGAAATTCTAAAATATTTTCTTTACAATTTGCATAGTCTTTCAAGGGCTTACTAATTCTGCTTTTCCAGTCAAAAAAAAAAAAAAAATAATCTGATGATTGAGAAAACATTAAGATACGTTAAGCATACTCTTCTTCAAAGATCGACATAGGGTAATAATTTACTGTACAACAAAAGTTTCTTAGAGAAATCTCGTCATTGCTGAAAGTGTCTCGACCTCGAATATATGCGACAAACACGTCATATGTGCTCATGCGGGAAGTAGGAAATGCCTGCCAATGAGCTAGTAGGTTGTTTCACGTGGCCAAACATGTGCCTTAATGTGCCATACGGAAAAGTCCATTTGAAACTTTTCGTCACGCAACTCATGACATGTTGTTTTACACGATCAGGAAGAATGAATCATATCTAAAAGCTATGTCAGATTTTTATAATGTAAAGTTCAAAAGTAAATTTTCTCATTAAATAGCAATTATGAAAACTGGTTATTCTGTTAGGTAATTCTTTTAATTTATTGGATCCAAAATTAGAGATTATAACATGATGTTCTCTAAAGGACTGACATACCACTGTCACAATTGTAGCTATCCAACTTCTCCAGAAAGAAGTGTTGTTTTGCAAGTCCTGTGTCAAGCATCAGTCAGTTTCTACAATGCTAAGTTTCAAAACAATATTAACAATACTTTTTGACAGCACATTTTCGTGTACTGCGTTTTATTTATGTATGATATTTTGAAAAATAACCTGTGCGTTCGATTAAAACAAAATCACTAACACATTTAAGTTTCTAAACTTACCTACACTCCCTGGTGTCGATTATTAAAAATAAATAAAAAAAACTAAAATTTCGGAAAGTACAATTTGCGTATTTTCAAACCTACTAATACCCATTTCGGATTGAAGAGAATGATGTGTTTTTGAAAGCTGACAATCATAGATTTTATTAGAAAATTAATAGCAGCAAAGTTCAGTCAGGGGCCCATCAAATTGCGGATAATGAAAAATCATCATACACTCACCTAAAAACTGGCAGAAAACTGGAAGACGTTAAATACGAACACATGAGATTTTAGAGACTCACCTGCAAAAGAAAAAACAGAAAATCAATTACATTTTTACATAAAAATTAATTTTATTGTCTAAAAACTTTACCCTTGATGATACGTATTAGAACATCTGCAAATATGTTATGAGTCTCCAGAAAATTTACGCAGAATTTCTCGTTTATGTTTCGCTACCACTGTGATCCTCTATCAAACACCCTAGATTGAACGTTTGAAAAAAATGGTTGTAATAACAGACAGCATCTGCGGAGAGAACACAAGGGAAATTCGATCGCACTCGTTTGAGATACTCCTCCATCATCCACCGGGGAAAACTACAATGGAACGACTGAACTGCGCAGTGAGCCACGAGAATTCTCATTCAAGTAGTGGCCTCATCTAGAATCTACTCCGTTGATGCATCTGAAAGCCTGGCCTGGAACGATGAACGAAATCCTTGAAGGGTCTCATTCTCGCAGAGAGGATCAGCAGACACAGGCTGTCAACTAAGTGTGTGTGGAAGTCACATGGTAGTCTAAGGATCAGCATAATAAATGTAAGATAAACTTTAAGAAATATATATTCTTGACATGATATAGACAAAAAATGTGCAGTGACATAAAAAAAAATTCGGTACTGGCAGATGATGGAAAGATTGGTGTAACCTGCGATAAAAAATCTATTAAAAGCAAAAGAAAAAAATAAATATATATATTGCCAACTTTTAGGAATTTTATGCGTAAAGAAAATGTTCACGTTTTGTATATTATGGTAAATCTTGATTTTTTTATCTGGCAATCTCCCTTTTGTCCTGTACTTAAATGTAAGGCTTGGAGTTCAGCTGTTGTCGGGTTTAGCGTCGGTTGCTCCTATTTCGTGGTTTCTCCATCAAAGTCCATGCGAATGCCGGAGCATACCTTAACAGGAGACAGGGATCGCGCGCAATCTTTCCTTCCACTTCCTTCTCCTACTCTCATTCGTTACTTTCACACCGACTTCCATATACTACACTTCCACACTGTCTGGATTCCAGTCGGATTAGAGCTTGACCGACTGGGGTGGGTTCCACTGAGGTGAAAACTTCGTGGGGGACATTCAGCAAGCCGACGTGCAGGTAAGCGCCGGATCTAACCATCCAGCTGGGGAGAACCGCCGCGTTACTTGATCAAAAATGACTACGCGTACGGAAGTAATGACCATAGCACTTGACGCTACCTGCTACCGACGCTACCTGCTACCGACGCTACCTGCTACCGACGCTACCTGCTACCGATGCTACCTGCTACCGACGCTACCTGCTACCGACGCTACCTGCTACCGACGCTACCTGCTACCGACGCTACCTGCTACCGACGCTACCTGCTACCGACTATAACACGAAATAATCAATGAATCCAATATATTTGATGCAAAATTGAACGTGTAAACTCTGAACCTGTCATGAAAACTCGATTGAGGATTACCGGAAGAAATGGCTCAGAGTGTCAAATGATGTCACTGCAGTCCCTCTGACCGGGAGGTCCTAGGTTCTGTGGGCTCGATCTTACGGCCTCAAAGGTCTAACGTAGGTTCAGCACTACCTGCGCCACGAAATGCAGAGATGGTGCAGCGTTTTGCCGAGGCTGATGGGTCCAGCTGGCGGAAGGACGTGACGACGGCGCTTCAGGAAGGAAGCGGTAGCGCGGTGGCCGCCGAGCGTGCAGGGCGCTATCTGCCGGTGCAATCGACGCCACCGGAAGCACTGCGCATGCGCCGGTCACGGTCTGCGCAGGCGCAACAGGCAACGCGAGAACGGAGGCGCACGGTGCTTCGAAGCGGGGGAATTCATTTGAAGTTGTTTTCATTTCAATCACTGAGATTCCGTTTGCTACTGTCGTTGTCGATTCGAATGTCAGAGAAACTCTTTAGATAAACGGTGGTTCGAGAGAATGTTTGGCTCCCTATAAAAAATGTAAAGGAAAAAAAAATATTTTTAATAAGAATAAATGTTCTTTCGAAATGTATTTTATTTGTTTTTTTAATTAACAAGTAGTGTGTTTTAAAAATGTATTTTCAACGTTGACTAGAATATAAATTCAAAGTATTTCTGCTACAAAAAGTAGAACAGTACATTTAAAAAAAATATCGTTTAGGTTTGGCTTGTTCAAAGAGATTACAAACTGAAATATAGAAACTGGAAATAGTACATAGCGATTTATTTTTTGGCACACGTCATCATTTCATATTTCTAATAAAATTATACAATTTCTTGGGTATTCGGCATAAATAGAGTAGGCATTTTATATTCTCAAAAAAAATAACGTATATCATTCAAGCATAGGATTATTTAAATTTCTAATCTTTAAAAGATCCTTTCAGAAGCAGACATTTAAATAACGTAGTTTGTAAGCTGTCAGTCGTTGCAAAGCCGTTTCTTTGCATAGCCACGCCAACAGTACCTTCTTGCGAGCATTATGTAATGAACGCACGCAGTTATACAACGGAATCTCTGGACTGGAGTTTTTTTAAGTCAGTGATTTTTGGAAGGAACTTATTAAACAGTAGGCTGGCCAACAAAATTGATACTTACGAATTAATAAGCTTCTTCGATATATTTACCACAGAAAACATGCCATAGGATAGAACAATATTCCAGCTCAAAATGACAAAATTGATAACTTTTTTCAAATCGACCGTACAAATTATGGCTGCGTAATAAAATTCATTTCAGATTTCATAGCGGTGGGAGTGGTCCCGAGAAACAGAACAATGACATAATCGCCGTGAGTGAGGTTCAGGGCCAGTGCGCCAGTCCGACGTGACTATTTGGTTTCGGTCGCTTGGTGGGGGGGGGGGGGTCTTGGGTCCGGGCGGAGGCGGGGGGCGGGAAGCCGGAAACGGCGGCTGCGGGAGTCGGCGACCTCCCGGCGCTCGCCACGGCACGGCACGGCGCGCGCGGATAACCAACAGACGAACAGACGGGCGCGGGCGCCGACGCGCGCGCGGCGGGCGACCATCTCTCGACGTGCCGTTTCGCCCGTGTGTACGCGTGAACGCCTCCCTGCTCGCAGAACAGGCAACGAAACTGGGGAGAAGGCGGAGGAGTCGAGAGGGAAGTAGATGCGCAGGAGGAAGGTGGAAGCAGGAGGGTCATACATGGATCGTAGACGATGCGGATAGGTGAGTGGTAGGTGGGTACAGCGGGTAGGACGATAGAGGTTCGGTCAGGAAACTGATAATACCTTGTTCGTAGACGCGCGAAAGGTATAGGTGCTCAGTAGACGGGTATAGTGGGACGTTGGGCGGTCAAAGGGTAGGCCGTGCGGGCGACCGTTTTTCGGATGTGGTACGTGCAACGCATATCGTCCATCTTGCGTGAGTGCTCATCAAACCTTTCTGGTTTAAGGAATAGGGTGCTGAGTCAACCATACGACAGCATTCACGGTTAGAGGGCATTGGTTTTGCGGGGACAGGAATTTGTTTGTAAGATGTCCTGACAGACTTCGTCTGTAGTCAAGCATTCACGGTCCACCTGTTCCTCCTTCCGTCTGTCAGCTGGTAGGTTTGCTTATTTGTGTTGTTCTTACTAAATCAATATCATTTGTATATAGTATACTTCAATTTATACCTGGAATTTGAAGATTGTAATCACGAAAACATCGTCTATAGCCCTCGTCAATTATAAATGTAGGCTACACATGTGAATTCTGCTTTCTTATAGTAAGTATTTCCTAGCAGAATGATATTTCCTAAGAGTTCAATTAATGACAAAAATATTTAAATTTTTTTGAAAACTATTTCTGTTATACGCCAGACATGTTTTCGCCAATTGTTCCAAATTCTCCAATCTCTGTTGAGGCTGTTTGAGAGAGGGGCGCCACGATGCGTCTCATTATAACGTGATCACTAGGGGACCTAAAAACTGCCAAAAATGATTAATAAAATGCTCTTAAAATGCTTTAAAACATTTTCCAAAAACAAAGAAAAATGACGTAAAAAATTTGATCAAAACCACTTCAGATGAACAAACTCAAGCTCTTGGGTAAGTTACTGATGTAAACGAGGCTTCTTCCTGTTGTTCAAGTCAACTCACCTAGCAAACTTTTGGTTTGAAGCTGTTCTTTAAAAGAAAATCTTTGCCTTTATTTATCGCGAAATTGACCAAACTGGCAGTGGCGCCGATGGGCGTCACAGGGGACCGTTGATTACATAGTACCCACAAGGGCTGACATCACAATATATGAGCGAAGAAATCGATTATGATTTAATAATTTAGTGGTGAATATTTGTTGCACCTCGTAAATATTGTTTGAAGCAAGTACCATTAAAAAGACATTAAAATCGATTAAATCTGCAAAAAGTGCATTAAAAATGTGGGTAAAATGGTGAAAAATGATTTATTAGTAGAAATTGACGAAATATGCAAACAAAATGACATCAAAATGGGTCATTTCGTTTTGTCTTAACATAAAATTAATTTCTATACTAAACGGCATTGTTGTCAAGTGAAAAGAAGAAAAAAATGACATTTCATTAAAATCCGGCACCCTAGTGATCACTGAAAGACCCTTGTTCGCCCGGCACGTTCTTCCCGCGCCCCTCTTCGGCGCCATCTCCGTCTCCTCCCCTCGTCATTATTCCCGCTAGCGCCCGCCGCCGCGCGCGCCCGCGTCCCGACCGCGGAAGTGGTCGTCCGGAGCAGTTGTCGGAGCGACGCCCCGCGGTTCCCTCTGCGCCGAGTGCTGCCCCAGTTCCCCGCCCGAGCGCCCGTCGCCCGTCGCCCATCGCCCATCGGAGCCATCGCCCGGCGCGGCGGCGCTCCGCCGCACACGGGCCCGCGCCTCGCCACGCCCAACGGCGTTCGACACTTATCGCGGCTAATCGCCCGCGCGGACGCCCTTGCTCCGTCATTTGCGGCGCCATAACTCAAACCGTACCACCCGGAACGGATCGCCCGGGCGGGCGGGCCGCGTCGCTTCGTTCGCCCCCCACCCCTCATCACGTTCATCTGCGCCCCCCCGCCTCCCCGGGCCCTTCCGGCGTTTCTGTACGTCTCCTTGCTCCTCTGTCATTTTCGTTCCTCTCCGAACCACAAGGCGTCCCTCTCGTTCTTCTCCTCTGTCGCTCTTGGGCTCTCGGCGGCTCCTGCACTATCACGGCCTCTCTCCGTCTCTCTACCTCTCCCTCCACTCTCTCCGACTCCCTCCAACTCTAATCTCCCTTCGACTCTCTCCGTCTTCCTCTGTCTCTCTCCCTCTCCCTCATACTCTCTACCTCTACTTCTCCCTCCCCGTCTCTCCGTCTCCCTCCATTTTCTACGAATACCATACCTCATTGACTTCTTATTTACGATGGAAATGGTTCAATGGTCGATTCAGTTGTCAGTTATTGCGTTTTCAATTGTGGAAATCGACTATCAATTGGATTATCATAGTCCAGTTGGCTATTCGTTCTGAAGATGTACCGATGAATAAGTGAAAATGATGATGAAAATTGACGCTGTTTTCTATTACTACAAGAAGTTGCTTTAGCTAGTGCCATCATTAGCTAGTAGGCACCATACTAAACCCTCCATTCCATGCTCCTCTTTCTTTATTATATCCTAAGCCTTTCCCCCTAAACTTTTCTCTCTATTTCGACGGTAGTGAATTCGCGACTCTAGCTTCATAAGCAGTCAATTCAGTCACTGGAGGAGAATTTCTTCCGGCTGCCCTAATCGTTGCGGACAATACCAGGCAATGTTGGAGCAGTACTGCATCAAACAGCCATGAACCAAGCGCGAGCTTTCTTGCCTCTTCCTTCTCCCTTTATCTCACCTTACGCGCACACATTAAATCGACATGCAATATACTACCACAAACGCTGGAGTCCAGTCAAGTGCTTATATCTTGTCCCGGCTGGGGGTGGGGCCCGCCTGGAAGATACATCAGGGCGAGAGATACCGGGGAGGGCAGGATTTTCGAAAGTTGCCGTGTAAGTCGGTGCCGGATCTGATTTACCAAATGCGGAGGATTAGTGTCAATTCTCGGGATGTGACATTCACTACGTTGACCGTTCAAATAGTTTACACGTAAGCTTCCGCGGGTCGCGTTCATGACTTCTTGACTGTCTTGGTTGGCTGAGATGCTGACGTTTCGCCTGTCAACTCGCAAGCTTCCTCAGGGCAGTGACGTCACGCCAGTTTCAGCAGTCCCCTGAGGAAGCTTGCGATATGACAGGCGAGACGTCGGTCTCTCAGCCAACAACGCGGCGACACCCGGACAAGGAAGAAGTCGTTCCAATAGTGGTAGCGTTCGGAAGCACTAAATGCTCATCCACACCCCTCCACTTCCAGCGCCCCCTCTATCGCCCCCGCCCTTTTTTAGTATATCTTTATTAGTGAACGAATGTACATAGTTCAGTATTATGTATACTACATCATATGTATTTTTATGACTTATATTTAACTTAAATGCTAATCTTACAACTAAATCTAAATACACATGAATAGGAAACTCTCAGAGCACCTATGTGATTAATTGAGTTCTGTAAATATGCTGAGGAATGAGTCTAATGGATATCTATCTTTTATTCTTGTTGGGAGCTGGTAGGTGATGGCTAGGCCGTAATGGGTGGCTTGGGTTATTGTGTTTATTTTGGAGAAGAAATTGTTAGATAGGAGCGCGATATGGTCAAGTATAGGGGGTAAATTAAATTCTTTATGCAGTTGAATGTTTGAGATGAACCAGGGTGCATGAGTGGCAAGTCTGAGGAAATTATTTTGGATGATCTGTAATTTATTGATATTAGTTTTAGAAGCATTGATCCAGATAGGGCATGCATAAAGCAATAGGGGTCTAATTATTGATTTATAGATGGTAATGGCATTGTTTAATGAGAGCTTACTATTGCGATTTAAGTGTGGCTTTAGTTGAATTAATTTTATTTTGGCTTGCTGTGCTTTTACTGTTATGTGATTTTTCCAATTTAATCTGGTATCAAGATTCAGCCCTAGGTATTTGACAGATTCATTGTGCGAGGTCCATGGAATTGGGTTATTGTTTATTAGGAGTGGTGTTGGGGTTGAAAATGTTCTCAATGAGAATATTTTGGCGCATGATTTTGTAGGATTTAGTTTGATTTTCCATTTGACAGACCATTCATCGTCCCCGCCCTCTCCCCTTCGTGCAGCAGCCAGCGGTCCGTGGTGCGGCGTCCTCCCTCGAGGACAAGCGCAGCCGCACTGGAGCGTCCGATGGGCGGGTGCGTGCTGCTCAAGCGGGCGTGCGGGCGATGGCGCGCGGATAAGGGCGCTTGATGGGTCGCGTCTCGCGGCCCCCCGCCCCGGGGCGGTGGACGACGAGCGGCGGGCAGTGGGTACGCGTTCGTGGAAACTGTGAAGAAGTGTAGAAGAAGCAAGTACGTAGTTGTGATTGTTTGCCTGGAGTTTTCTCCTTATAATTCCTCCATTGCTGCTGTTGTCTTTATTTTTCTGAGATGTCCATTGACGTGATGCGTTGGCTGTTCATTGGGTCCCCAATGTTGTGCATTAATATTTATATAATGAATTTATATGTGAAGAGAGTGTCTTAAAGTTATGGCTACACCAATGGATTAATTATTTGAGTTCGCGCATGATTACTTAATTCACTTATTCTTAAGTTTCATCACGTAGGACGTACTAGCAATGCCTCAAGGTGCTCTCTTGTTCTGTACGTTTTGTTTTAAAGCTATTCATTTTCCTGTCAAGGCGAGAAAGCTGCCTCGACTAACGTAATTTTACTGCATTTGCTTGATACCGGAGCTTTCCAGAAACTTAAACATTTCAAGATAAAAATGGGGCATTCTTTCGCACACACTGTCACGGCACTCTAGTACACATTAAAACCATTAATCATATTAAAACTCAAGAAACTTAAAAACGGATTCCCAGCAGGTTCAGAATAAGGAAAATCCTTTTGTGAGTTAACGAGCTACAATTATAATGAAAAAAAATATTTCGAAAGTGGTATTTTGATTTGTACGACCAACTTCGTGCGAGACACACGTGGCCGTCAGACGAAACAAGTAGTTGACGGAAAAAACAGGAGTTAATTGACAAAACCAAGAAAGCGCCTCAAGAAGGAAGAGAACCGCGCGATCGCCAACGAAAAGAAGCAACGCAGGCTAATTGGATGGCTTCTTCCGTGGTCGCGCACGCCGTGCGTTCGTCTGCTTCATTTTTTTTAATTCGCCCATCGGCCGCGGGGCCGCGCCAGGGGCCTTCACGGTCGGGTGGGGCTGCTTGGCTGGGCCTCCCCGCCCGGCAGCACAAGGTAACTGCTACGTCCGACAGGCGGCCTCCGAGGATATCGACGACTCACGTCGCTTACTCAAATGGCGCTCGCCGGGTGATTTTGGTGCGATGCCAGAATGCAGGTGTTTTATGTCCGTCTGTTTGATCAAGCCTCCGTCTCAATTCCGGGTTTTCGTGTAATTCTGCTGATTGCAGTGTAAATAACAATTTTTTTCGTTCACTTAACGAAATATGCTCATTAATTCCATGAAAAATCGTGCTGTTAGCCGTTAAACGTGCAATTAAAAGTTCCCTACAGTCAATCAGAACTCAGAGAACGGATCGATCGAAATGGTTTAATTATATATCTATAATATAGACGTTTCTGGACGGATATGAAACATGAACAAAAATGTACATCACATATTACGTACATCAAAAACATATAGTCAGTGAACTCAGAGAACTGATCGAAATGGTTTAATTATATATCTATAATACAGACGTTTCTAGACGGACATGAATCATGAACAAAAATGTACATCACATATTATGTACATCAAAAACATATAGTCAGTGATCGAATGAAACAAAATTATAAGCTAATACTTATTACTACTTCTTAGGTAATCATGTTAATATTGGTATAACAATACGTTAAATTAGAAAATATTATCCTCCTCATACTTGGCATCAATCATTTAACCCAGAAGTTGCTATATATTGCACAGATTCACCTATTTGAACGAGACGGCCCAGAGTGAACAGTTGTTCTAGCAAAACTCCTTATTTGTTTTCGAAAATCAAGTATTTTGTTTATAATTTAAATTATTGATGGAGATTTTTTAAAAAGTATCACAACTCTATGTTGAAATTTATTTTTAATTTGCGAATATATTTTACATTTAATATTCCCATATTTTTGAACTTCATTTTAATTCATTTGATACAACTCACATATGTTATAATGCTGCAATTAAGTCTATAGCTTAGCTTTATTTCAAATTCTCTCTGATCTACTTGTGGGTACGCGGTGGCACAAAATAACTGCTAGGTTCGAGAGCCTCTGAAAATTTCGACGTCTAATGTTGACACCAACTCAAATGTTGCTTGCAGAAATATTTCAATATGTTTCGATAATGAGATAAGATTTTGAATATCTTTTTGTTTTCGTATAACTCTGATGTATTAAAAATTTGAGTTGATTGACTTCAGGTTAAGAAATACACCCTATCTCAACGTCTTTGCATGATTTGCTATTTTTGCAAAGTAATAATAAATTATGTGATCGTCGTAGCGTAATTTGTCTAAATTATTAAGCAACTGAGTCCGATTACGGGCAGGGCCTCTTGTGGTTTTGCATGGAATACCGAATGAAGTGATAGAGTGATCAGTGGTGCATGAGGTGATGGGAAGATGATGAGAGATGAGGTGAAAGGTAACAGGTGATCGTGACTTTTTTAACCACCCCTAATTCGCATTAAGATCGAGAGAAACCACGAAATACCCCGGTCAGGATGGCCAGCCCGGGGATCAAACCCGGAGCTCCCGATTGCGAAGTCAGCGCGCTACGCACTGCGTCACTTCGCTCGTTATTTGTCTATAACATTGTCTAAAATATCTTTTATGTCGATATATTGAAAAAAGTTCTGCATCCTCAATTTTGCAAGGTTGAGACGTATTTCATGTCATTTTTCAGCAGACTTCAATATTGTTTTCTACTGTGAAATACTTTTTATTGATTTTTCCCCCCACGTTTGCCACGCTTCTACGCTCCATTAAATATGATTTATTATCTAGGAGTTTGTTTCGAATAGGATCTTCACAACTCTTTGTAATCCGATTTAAACCAGCCACTTGTTTATCCCATTTCCACGAAACAGTTCTCGCGGGATACGTTGGAAGTAACAAGATGCAAAGGAACCAAGTTCCTTCTCCGTGGGTCATCTGAGAACGAGCTCCCAGTGCGGTATCGAGTTTCCTCGAGAGTCACATCCCAACAACGGAGTCACGTCTTTTGCAACCCCATGTTAGTATACGTCCCTTCCACGAGGGACCTTGTAGTTATTTTCAAACGTCACTTTTTTGGCTGCTTCTTCGCGGAGCTACCAGTGTGTGCAACATCACGTTCTTGAAGAATCATTCGTGGTAACAGGTGCGGACATTTCGAGTTTCACTTCTGTATCTTGGTAACATCACCTCGTACGTAGAACGTCCAAGCGCTTCATCATTAGTCAACTTGTGGTCTTTCCTCGCACATCTGCACCTGCCCGTTGTGGGGCCGTTTGAAATGTCTTGAACTGTCACGGGGCCGTCGAAATGGCTCTGTTCCATTCAAAGGCACCATGAAATCCGAGTCTATGGACTATTGAAGTATATTCGGTTTATAGAGGTCGCAGAGAAACTCAGTGTGGTACGTCGAACATTTTGTGCACGTCTTTTGTGTGCTGGAAGGATTTAGGGTACAGACATGACGCATCCAAACACTCAGACCAGATGAGTTTAGCTTAGCCAGTTTTGTCTTGAGTCTGCAGCGACTCTAATTGGGAGCCCCTGCGGTTCGAGTCCTAACTGTGGCGGATTTTCGATTCTAACTACATAGATCGAATTCAGCCGGTGACTGGCGGAAAATTCTAGTGTCCGGCTGCTACGATCAGTATTTTTTCGTAGTATGATCGTTGTATTTTTACGTATCGACGTATTTTTACGTCGTTTGATAGGGAGTTTTTCGTGGTTTCTCCGATCATTTGCGGCGGTGGTGTAACGGTTAGCGTACCGGACTGTTATACCCAACCTCTCGGGTTCACACCCGATCGAAGCCGTGGATTTTTAGGGCGACAAAATCCTTCGTACGCCTTCCTTCGGAGGGGAAGTAAAGCCGGCCGTCCCATGTTAGTAGATTTACTTGCATGTAAAAGACCCTCAAGCCTAAATGACGTAGCCTCTGAGCTAAATTCAAAATCGCCTGTTTCTCGCCCAAGAAATACCTCCTTTGTCTGCTAGTTGGTGAAAGGAGCATAGCGAAATTTGCGTGGTCAGACGGAAGAGCGGGCCTGATGGCCCGAGTCTCGCCACGTAAAATAAGGCAAATACAATTCAATTCAATCAATACTAAGTGAATGCCGGAGCAGTACTCCTAACAAACGGGCCATGGAGTGCATGCGTCCTTTCCTTCCTCTTCCTTGTCCTGTCCTCACCCCTTTCGTCTCCACACGTTCACTTGCTGCACCACCCTGCCCCACATGTCGGGAGGCCATTAGGGAGCTTCGAGATTCTTACGCCTGGAGAGACACTCCTCTGGGGAGATACCTGGAGGAGGAACCCCCCATAGCCGACATATTGTTCAGAAACAAATCTCTCAACAATAGACAAACTGACAGGACTAATGACCATAGCAGTTAACGTGCCCCGAAACATTAATCAAACACTCTGCTTTCATATTTTTCACGCATTACAAACCTTATTAGATTTATATCCTTACTAGCTAAATTTTGGTGCAGTTAGAGAAGGTCTAATGACTCAACCTGGCAATCATGCTTGCTCAGAAGCTCCTCTACCTCTCTAATCGAGAAACGTAATGTAGAGCTTAATGTCTGTGATTGTCACGTGCTAGGTTAAATTTAGTTCCGGTTGGGTTAAGTGTAGCTCAGACACGGTTGGTAATACGGTTTGGTCGTATGGCACACAGATAGTGCGAATGTGTAATAAATGTTCTATCTCCCCATGTGTATATAAAGTTACTAATTTGCTACTAATCTATGCAAAGGTACGGGCGATATTAATGTGATTTCACAAAGCATACTTCAATACCAACTAACCGACTTTTAAGACGTCTCTCGTCAAAACACTCCTAGCATATTTTCTTGGATTTTCAAGAAAGCAATTGCTCTTGAAAATAATTAAGATGTGTAACATGCAATAATTCGTGCAGCAACCAAAATAGTGTTTCTTTTTATTTCATTTCATTAACTATCAATCGCCATCACCACTATCACATATCGGTGTTTGTGGAGATGGTAATTGCGTTGATGGTGATTGAAGTGATGATGGTGATGGTGGTGATCGTGGTGATGAAGTCGACATAGTCGGCGAAGGTGGGGTCCACTTTTCTTGTGGGGTGTTATTCCGCTTCCATATATGATGACGCACAGAAATGACAGCACGTCGGTTCAAACTCACTCTTCTACTCTTTAGCCATATTGCCTTTTCTTCCTTTCTACTTCCATCAATTGCGCCGGTTTTGTTCCATCACGTTCGTCACGTCGTTCTCACAGCGTCGTCTCCTTCCGTCAGCACTGTCTAGTTACATTCGGTTCACTTTCGTTACGTCTCGCCTCGTGGCTCTCGCTGTCTCTCGATCGCTTTCGCTTCGACAACTCGACTGATTTTCCGATTCGGCCCCATGCTATCATTTTTGTACGTTTTAAGTAGTTTAGACATTTCCGCTCCATGGTGCTCCATTAATTGCGACTCGATTGCATATGCCTGATTCGTTCCGTTCCATTGTCTCCTTGCATTCCACTGGACGCGTTGCGGTCCATCGCGTTTTATGATTCTCTAACGTCGACTAATCCCTTTTCAGCTTTACGTTATACTTTCAGCATAAAGAATACAAGTAATTTTAGTTGTATTTGTACTTCAATCATGTTTATTATCAAATTTTACAAATTACTACACCTGAAGTAATTATTTTAAAATTGGATATCCCTCTTTATACATATTTGGATTAGGGATCCAGCAAGAGACTGACAAAGGCGCAAAACTCCCTCTCATCAGCGCTGAGACCTCGTATTCCGCGCTCGCGAACCCGCCTCCTCTCGGACCCCACAGCGGCCGTGTTCGCAGGACGTGCGCGTGGGCCGCGCTGCCACGTCTCGGCGCGCCGCCACCCAGCCACCCGCTCCTATGCGTCTTCCCCTCGACGCCCGACTCGCCAACACCGACACCCCCCTCCGTCACCGCCACAACCTTTCACACCGCCACAGCCTTCGCCTCTGCCACAAGCGCCACCTCTGTCACAGCCTCCGTCTCTGCCTTCCCCACCGTCTTCCCCACCGTCTTCCCCACCGCCTTCCCCGCCGTCTTCCCCGCCGTCTTCCCCGCCGTCTTCCCCGCCGTCTTCCCCGCCGTCTTCCCCGCCGTCTTCCCCGCCGTCTTCCCCGCCGTCTTCCCCGCCGTCTTCCCCGCCGTCTTCCCCGCCGTCTTCCCCGCCGTCTTCCCCGCCGTCTTCCCCGCCGTCTTCCCCGCCGTCTTCCCCGCCGTCTTCCCCGCCGTCTTCCCCGCCGTCTTCCCCGCCGTCTTCCCCGCCGTCTTCCCCGCCGTCTTCCCCGCCGTCTTCCCCGCCGTCTTCCCCGCCGTCTTCCCCGCCGTCTTCCCCGCCGTCTTCCCCGCCGTCTTCCCCGCCGTCTTCCCCGCCGTCTTCCCCGCCGTCTTCCCCGCCGTCTTCCCCGCCGTCTTCCCCGCCGTCTTCCCCGCCGTCTTCCCCGCCGTCTTCCCCGCCGTCTTCCCCGCCGTCTTCCCCGCCGTCTTCCCCGCCGTCTTCCCCGCCGTCTTCCCCGCCGTCTTCCCCGCCGTCTTCCCCGCCGTCTTCCCCGCCGTCTTCCCCGCCGTCTTCCCCGCCGTCTTCCCCGCCGTCTTCCCCGCCGTCTTCCCCGCCGTCTTCCCCGCCGTCTTCCCCGCCGTCTTCCCCGCCGTCTTCCCCGCCGTCTTCCCCGCCGTCTTCCCCGCCGTCTTCCCCGCCGTCTTCCCCGCCGTCTTCCCCGCCGTCTTCCCCGCCGTCTTCCCCGCCGTCTTCCCCGCCGTCTTCCCCGCCGTCTTCCCCGCCGTCTTCCCCGCCGTCTTCCCCGCCGTCTTCCCCGCCGTCTTCCCCGCCGTCTTCCCCGCCGTCTTCCCCGCCGTCTTCCCCGCCGTCTTCCCCGCCGTCTTCCCCGCCGTCTTCCCCGCCGTCTTCCCCGCCGTCTTCCCCGCCGTCTTCCCCGCCGTCTTCCCCGCCGTCTTCCCCGCCGTCTTCCCCGCCGTCTTCCCCGCCGTCTTCCCCGCCGTCTTCCCCGCCGTCTTCCCCGCCGTCTTCCCCGCCGTCTTCCCCGCCGTCTTCCCCGCCGTCTTCCCCGCCGTCTTCCCCGCCGTCTTCCCCGCCGTCTTCCCCGCCGTCTTCCCCGCCGTCTTCCCCACCGTCTTCCCCACCGTCTTCCCCACCGTCTTCCCCACCGTCTTCCCCACCGTCTTCCCCACCGTCTTCCCCACCGTCTTCCCCACCGTCTTCCCCACCGTCTTCCCCACCGTCTTCCCCACCGTCTTCCCCACCGTCTTCCCCACCGTTACTACCACCAGCACCACTATCATCCCCGCCGCAGCCTCCGTTACCATCACCGCCACCACGCAACTGCTCCTGCATAACCATATCGCAGCGGTTTCCAATCAGTGTTCTACGGATTACTGGCATTCCACGAAACCATTTAAAGGAGCTAGGTTGGTTTAAGAGGCAGTATTTTTCTTGCTGTTATAGCATCGCTGAATGATTAGAAACTGACAATTTTCAATTCATTCTATCTGTATCTTATATGAAGTAACTAATTCAAGTTTACACACAATAAATTCTTTCAAAACCTACGTTTTTGTACATACTTGATGGCAAAACGAACAATGCTTTCGAGTTTGAGAATCTTCTTCGTTTTTGTTAGCACCAAGTTGGATCTCACTGAAAATGTAAGGCAGCGTAGCAAGTTTTCCCACGAAATTCGGTGTAGATAATTCAAACACGACGCGTCTGTCTCACGCTCTGACAGCGGGGCCCTCCAGCAATGCGTATTTCCGAGGATGTGAAGGCGTGAATTCGCCTCAACGCACCTGCGGAACGCACTAAAATCCATAGCAGGACTTTCATAGTCGTTGCACCAAATGGGAACCTGAGAGGGAATTGGTTCCTCTATGGGTAAAATGTACAGGGCGTAAATGTACAGCTTGTCCTCCCCTCTTAAAATGTTACTAATCTAAATGTATGTAAATTCAGTGGTTAGGCGGAAGAGCAGGCCCTATGGCCTGAGCCTCACCATTAATAAAGACATTATTATTATTATTATTATTATTATTATTATTATTATTATTATTATTATTATTACTATTATTATTATTATTATGGGTGGGCCAAGCCCGTCAGCAACGCTGAGTTTTCGCTTCAGGTGGATTAGTGCGGTGTATCATTATAACATTGCGGTTTGAAGAAGAATACTTATTTGAACGTCTCTTTGTCTTCATATTAAGCGAGAAAAACGACACCATATTTTGTAAGTATTAGAAACAACGGCTGAACGTGCTGTTTGAAGTAACGGGTGTTGCATTCTTAAAATTTCTACATTTTACTTGGTATTGCCGCGAAAGGGTTTTTACAATCTCTGAGATTTTTCTGGTTGCCTAAATTAGACTTACCTTCTTCCTGTCCCTACGCCCGACTTTCCTGCCCTTTACAGTCCTTGGTGAATCTCCAAGGTCATGAGCACTTGTACGAACAGTTTTGCCGACCGGCCTGCTCTAAATAATAATAATAATAATAATAATAATAATAATAATAATAATAATAATAATAATAATAATAATAATAATAATAATAATTAATTACATATCTTAAGAGACGTATATACATACGTAGAATTCATGTATCAGGACGGTCTTAATAAATCAGTTTACATTCGTTTATCATCGCATTGCAAAATGTATACAATTAGTGTGCAAAATTGAAAATATTAAAATTATGAGTGACTGCCATTTGACACTTTTTTCCTGCAAAGGGCCTTAACAAATTAAGTTTGTTTTACTAATTTTCCCTCATTTCGTTATAATATCCAACCTTTCACTTTTAAATTATATTGGGTAAACTGCAGTATCATTCGTGCTAATCGCTATAAATTGATACATATTCATACCTGTTCACTAATGCTTCTCCCATTCTTTCTTTCTCCATTGATGGAAATTAATTTACCGGAAGTGCATGATCAATTTATCTCTCGACATCTGCCCGAACACAGGAAGGCACGACCTTCATTGATTTCCGCTTGGCAAAAATTTGCGGTGAATTCCCGGCAAAACGTTCACAGCGGTCATTAGCTATTTCCTCATCACATCTCGTTTTACAGAACAGCATCTCTCTTTTCGAAAATTGAAGTTGACAATTAAATCGCATTGTAACGTTGTTACCTATAATAACCTAAAGCCTATGTTGTGTATTTTAATTTAATCTCTAATTCATTAAACTTAATATTAAGCTTTGTCAGCAGTATCTTTGTGAGCAGTATCTTATGGTAAATTTTAATTTATCATAATAATTTTTCTCTTGGCACTATTACTCTCTCTTTCCGCTCTTGAAATGCTTATACGTAGATTGTCATTATTCACATTAAAATAATAATTAAAAAGACATGGCTGCAGATGCAGCAATCATCATAATTTTGATACTTCATAGCATTAGAACTGGTGGACAATATCTTAGTTATTTTGAATTCTATTAATTTCAATCGCACCAGATGAATAATCAAAGACTCTCCACGAGCCCAGCGTAATTGCGGGAATTGGATCCAGCGGATATTCAAGGATTTTAAAGAATAAGTTACAAAATGGTCGCCCGTGAGTCGAAGTATAGAACATCAGCATTTATTACCATTTATCTTTTTACGAGTCAGAAGAGTGAATTGTGACTGGCATGTGGCTGAAATAATCAGTTATTGTGGTAGAGGCGTATCCAAGAATGCAAATATACTATTTCAAATTATTCAAAAGTTAATTTACAAATACAGTTTGGTGTTTTATTATGGACATTGAACTGGACATGGAAATGATTTGATAAGTTTTGAATTTGAAAGGTACACCTGCAGATGAATTTGCTTTATCCAATGTAGCTAAAGAGAACTAAAATGCTACAAATAAATGTCCGTAAATATTTTTTAAGGTTAACTTCGTAATCTTTTCTGTCAGTGAGTGATTTTAATATCAAAGTTTTGAACTCTCAACGTCTGCCATTGTGCACAACCCTTCACTGAATTTATATCAAAAGTGGTTAATTTAACATATTTTTAACACAAAAAGATCCGCCATTTCCCGTATTTCTTTGTCAGCGGCCTCCTGTGAACAAGAGGAAGGCGCTCTCGCCAACGTTAGTGGGCCGCATCCCGCAGTGGCTCCACGTGGCACTGCGCGCGTCCGCCGATAAATCGCTTTCGGGAATCGCGGCGTCCCGCAGGGACCAGCCGCCCACTTTGCGCGCGCCATCCATTTCGATGCGCCGATTTGCGTCGCTCCTCCCTCGTCCTCAGGGGCACGCCAGCGCGCCCAGGGGGAGCTCCAGGAAATGGGGAGTGATAGGCAGACACGGAGCTCTAAAAGAGCAGGAAAGAACAAGGGGAAGAAAAAACGAAACGAACAAGAAAGGATGTGTATGTTTCAGTAACAGAAATGGTGTCACTCCGAAGGTAGTTCGGTGTTCAGAGTAGAAACATTTATTTGTCTGAATAATATTTTGTAATTCTGTCTTTTTAATAAAAGTTGGTTCCTGGGTCGTAATATACTTATAGTATGGTATACGAACACCATAACTTCATTTGGGTAGTGTCCGGATACTTTTGATCACATAGTGTATCTTAGGGATTCAGATGCATGTACGAAATTACCTTTCCATACAGTCCATCCTTTCGATCGAACTAATCTGAACAACACCTAAGAAGAATTATTTGTGTCTCTGGCAAGGTGAAATGAATACGTTCCCAGCAGGGGGCATCAAACCCTTTAAGGATAGGGATGATCCCCGGCATGTTCTTCTCCATCAGTACGAACCCTGTTTCCCAGGAGGGTGGGGCTTGGTTTTGGAAGCGATCTCGTCCTGATCAGCGGGGGGGGGGGGGGGGCAAGGCGAGAAATGCGCAGACGCGAACCTCTGGCGCGGCGGGGGCGGGCGGACACCGCGCGGAGTTCGACGCGCGGGAGTAAAACCCGATTCGCTTGATTGGATTCCTCCGCGATCGGGTAATTCCCGGAGCCGCGAACCCTGGCCCCTGGAAGCGAGAGCCGGCCCGCAACCGCGCCGGAGTTGGCGGAAAGAATGTCAGCGGGCCGAGGTGGAAGCGTAGAAACCAGGAATGTGGGCGAGCTGATGTAAACGGGAATGCCAGAAGGGCTGGTGTGAAAGTCCACGGGAGAACGTGTTTGATTTGTGGTTGTCGTGTCGGTTCTGGGTTTGATTTCTGGAGGGCCTCTCCGTGGTTGGAGCGAGACTAGACCCTAAATTGGAAATAGAGAGCTGTCAGGGAGTGGAGAATGTTCTAAATATTAGAATTTGTATTTAGCCATAATATGTCCTGTAAAGTGCAATTGGTTTCGGTGCCATTACATTCCGGGATTCTTAGTCGGTCACCCATCCAGGAACCCGCTGTGTCTCGAATTTGCTTAACCTTCGTAACGTAGTTAACGAATTCGGCTAGCGACGCCGCCGGTTTTGCGGTCGTGGCCTCTTAGTAGAACCATCCCAGCGTACTCCTGGATGATGGAAGGAAACCACGAAAATCTCTGACAGGATTGCCGGCACCGGGATTGAACCCGGGCCTCCCCAATGCGAAGTCAGCGCGATTTGCTCTGAGCCCCTTCACTCAGTTTTCTGAATATACTGGTAACCAAATTTGAACTGTAAAAGTCAGTGACAACATATTTCACACGTATGCTATGTGTTGAAGCAGAACAACTAATAAAGTACAAATATGTCTGAAGATGGTTGCGTGAATTTAGTACTGATGTATTTTACTGGTATTGTTGATATGTAGAAAATGGAGATCAAATGTTAACTACAGATGAAATTTGACCTTTCGCTTGACTTCAAAATGACAGTATTTTATTAACAATGTTTGAAAACGAATGGTTTATTTGTTGAAGGCTTACATTTAGATGAGCAAATGCATCGGTAAATAAGAATTTATGCAAATTCACGAAATTAACGTAAAACGTGATTTTACCAATGTACAAATTCTTCTCCTACTATTGATGTAGGTATTTTCAAAACTAAGCAATGAACAAGCAACATCTCAGATTTCTGATTCGCATTGCAATAAGGAAATAACTTGATTGATCACCATTAATACACGAAGATTAATGACCCATGCAGTCAGTCTTGGCATTTATACTGAATGAGATCGTGACTTCACACTGAATAACTGGTCATTCGCATCGTGGATTTTATGTTTTACTAACGGTGCATAGAAAGTATAAAATTCCTACATTTGGGTAAATAAATTTTGGATATTACTTTGATTATATGAAACATGTGAGATTATGGTAAATGATTATTACGTTAATATCATAATTGTATTTTAATGGGCGTTAATGTGTTGCTTGGCATTAGTCTCTCAAGGTGGTTATTTTTCTTCAAACATTACGTACGTTGTCTGCTAATATTTACCCATGTGAAATCTACATTCACTCAATACTGCGCACACAATCGCAACTATTCGCAATGGAATAGCCTATGCTTTAGAGTATTGATTGTGTAAGATGTACATGGATAACAATAACAAAACGGTTTATCGGTTTAACTTCATTTATGTGAAAGTAGAGTATATATTATTTTTCAGAATTAAGTAATTAACTTTCCAAGGTATCTGGAAATCTACGAGTTGTGATTACGGTACCTCTACTCAGAAGAGAAAATAAAATTCTATCATTGATGCTTAATATATAATCCTGTAGAAATAATCAAATGTATTGTATAATGGTTCCGTCATTTCCTACATTTTTTCAAAGCATTTACGATTCACAAATGGCAGACATGTAAAAAAACCTTGGAAAAAATAACTCAACTCTTTGTTTAACGCGTGAAGGCTCTTTAACATACTTGATATCGCACACGGAGTTCCCCATCCATATAAATTGCAAAAGAATTGCATGTAGAGTATCTTTCGAAGATAACTAAGGTCGACTTTGAGAGTGATAAGTTAAGAGTATAGTTTCAGCTATCATATTAGACTTAAATTGTTCCACCGAGATTCTCTGTTGTTGTTTTTTTGCAAAAATACATTCACATCAAGCTAAATTAACAATAAACATCTTGAAGGGAATGAGCTTTTATATCAGATATTTAGAAAGCTAAACTATTTACGATCCTTTCAATAAGGATATAAATTATAACTCTTCGGTAATGTCATCAACGTTTTAGAAAGTTGTACTTGTTTTTTTATTTTGTGATATGATTTTATAATTATGCAAATTAATGCAAGTTTGATATTTTCGATTTCGTACTATTTTCAAAGTGTATTCCAACTATGGTTACTTAATTTTACATCCCCAAATACATTTTAAATACCGTGCGAATTTGCATACATTATGTCTAGCCAATAGTTCAACACAGAAATAAACTTTTCTTTTGATTTATTATTACAATGTAAATTAAAATTAATGCAGTAAAAAGTATATAATTCTTCCTATACACAATTCTATTAATACACTCTCAGATTCGTAATGAGATCATGTTGAAAGAAGAGCTGCTTCCGTTCTTATCATTTGAAATATCCCATATAAAGACCGTGATATGTTGTTTTCTGTATTTTACTGACGTACATATTACTGGGTAGTTAGCACTTTTTTTCAAATATTTGGAATTTTAAGGATTATTTTTATTCGCAGAACATTCATTCTGTTTAAAGAAGTGCATGTAAACAAAACTGTCATAAAATATACTGTAACCTTCAATTAGAAAATACCAAACTAAATCCTTCTTAATAATCTTATGCAGAGCATCATGGTTCGTTACAAACTAAATGTATTGTATTTCATCTCTTGCAAAAGTCATCTCAAAAAGAAACCAGGAGCATCTAACAATCAACCTGTTTGACAACAGTAAAATAGGTTGAAATGCGAATACATATTGGACTGTCAAATCACCATTGTACTCGCTAATTAAGCTAAATATGTAACCAATATTTATAAAAATATTATTGTGTTTTAAAATCACTAACTAAATTTTCTAGAAGAATACACAGTAAATTTTGCAAGTGTGAAATTAAAAATATCCACAGAACATAGCTTTTCACTGTGCCCCAGACACAAAGAAGTTATAAAAGTACAGCCACAGGATTACAAAACTGGTATAGGGGCAGCATGGTCTGCATCACAATAAGAAAGGATCCTTCTTTTTCCTTCGAAGTGGCTTTGCTTTATTACCGCAGCTCAAGAATTTGCATCGTGTCATGCTGTGCCTCCCAGCTTACGTAACGTTGCATTGCTCTCCTGAGATGCACGCAAAGAAGTGAGCAAAGGCAGGAGGTGCACGCAAGGAATAAGCTAACTGCATTTAGTGGTCTGTTAAATAAATTATCATTGTTAGCAGTATTTCGGAGGCGAACTAATGACGCTCACATAGTACTTCTAATTTATAATTCGTTTCTAATATGGCTGTGGGAAACCACGTTATCATTTACAATTAAAGAAATAAATATAACTGTCATTTTTCAAATGGATATCCGTGGAGGCTCTCAGTGTACATCTTCAGGGAAAATGGTCATCATCTTTAATCTATACATTTTTGGCTTGGGGAGATAAGAGTGGATGCCATTTTGAATTCTGAAAGTAAACTATTTTCACAATGCACGTGCCGGTTGGGCAATTTTTCCACATCTTGTGATTTAGAAGTTTTGAAATAGAAGTTGTTCTTGTTACTTTCCTAACCATTTCAACCATAAAAATATACGGTTAGTAAGTTAGCCGTACCGCGTTAGGAGTTTCATATTATGCCTATGTAACATTGTGAATCCTAATAATGGTATTCCTTGTAACGAGAAGTTTGGTATTTCTGGTAATACAGAACATAGATGAAAACTCTTTTAAACATTTGCAATATAGGTAGCCACACTTATCCATTTGTGACTTGAATTTGTGAGCCAGACTGAAGGGAATAGAGTAGTCCTATTACAATATTGCAAAGACATTAGAAAACTTAAACAATATTTCGAATGAATGTTTGAGAAATTATATCACCGAGCTGCGGAAAGGTATGATTACAATTTAAAGCACGCTCAATGCATTCAAGTAAGTTCATTTTCAACATCTATTGTAAGAAACAAGTGTTAGAAATACTTAACAATGTAAAAGTCAAGGAAGAAAATATTATTTCATTACATGATTATTTTTGTTGTTGGGGCGGTGGTTGTAGTAGTGGTGGCGGTGGTGGTTGTAGTAGTGGTGGTGGCGGTGGTGGTTGTAGTAGTGGTGGTGGTGGTTGTAGTGGTGGTAGTAGTGGTGGTGGTAGTAGTGGTGGTGGTGGTGGTGGTGGTGGTGGTGATGCTGGGGGCGGTGGTTGTAGTGTTCGTAGCGGTAGTAGTAGAGGTGTGTATGTCTGTGTATGATCCTGGTGGGTCAGCTTTTCGTGAATCATCCTCTATTCTACCATTCTACAAAATGTTGCAGCTGTAGCTTTCTATCAAGAGACTGCGGTGTTTATGTGAATTAAGCGTTACCAGGTCAGTTTGCAACAATCTCCATTTAGAACAAAACTAGCTAACTCTTTTTACACATTACTTTTCCCACAATACTGGTCACATCTTCCGCTACGCGCTGCAAAAGCTCCATAACGTCTGAATCGGAGCGTATTGAACCGGAGTAACGTCTGAATCGGAGCGTAGTGAATCCGAGTAACGTCTGAATCGGAGCGTAGTGAATCGGAGTAACGTCTGAATCGGAGCGTATTGAACAGGAGTAACGTCTGAATCGGAGCATAGTGAACCGGAGTAACGTCTGAATCGGAGCGTAGTGAACCGGAGTAACGTCTGAATCGGAGCGTAGTGAACGTGGCGCGGCGCGGACACGACTGTTGGACGACCGGTTCCTTCGGACGCGTTTCTGCGATACTCGTTCTTCAAGACAAATGTGCACCTGCATTCAGCTCAGTGTATTCATCTATTTCCCGAGATCGTGTGCGAAACGACTAGGAAAAGGTCGAAAGCAGCGTCGTAATCGACATTCCGGCGTGATGTTGTGTACACGCCCACTGAAACATGTTTCGGCAGTGACGAGAAGGTTTCTAAATATTTTCTCGTGTTTGTGGGGCCGAATAAAAATGTGATTCAACTGACGGAATCAAGTCTCGAATTCGATTCTGAATTTAAACTTTTTAAAGCAATACTTTTTCCACTTTTCTTTCATTGCTGTGTAAAATAAAACAAAAATGGGGTATGTGAGTATACAATTAATAATAAATAATTGATAATAATAAAATACGTACAATAAAATAATACAACAAAAGAAACTACTAAAAATGACAAATATAGAGTTACATGTTAAAGTTGAGTGAACTGCTTCTATCTAAAAATGTACTACCTAACCTTCGTTACGAGTATTACGAATAGAGTGATATAAGTAACAATAATGAATATCAGAAAGTGTAGGAAAGGGAAACATGAAAAGTTTTGTTATTAAGAATAATTGCAGATTAGATGATACACAATTTCTAATACGATTATTTTACCTTCCTAGGAATATTTACCATTACGGAGAAAATTTAACTGTGATAAGTACTAATAGGATTTTATAGCATGTATTGAAGAATATTAACATTAAAGATACGTAGTAAAATTTCTGTTATTTCCTTTATAAAGTAATATGATTAATACAGATAACGGTTTAATAATTTTCTATAGGGAAAATATGTAGGTTTTTTCGTAGTTGATTGAAATGGACAGTTAGAAATAGTTGTACGAAATGTGAACTGATGAAATATTGTACAATAGAGCACACTTTATTAACGTCAGTCAGTACAATGTTTTTTAAAACATTAGATGGAGTGTAACTTTGAGTGAAATAAAGGCAGTTTTAAAAACAAGATTTTGTAAAACACTGCTCTAAATTTTTTCTTCAGAACATGAGTTGATAAGTTGTCGAGGACTAAGTGATTCAAACAACTTCGGAGGCCAATTAGTTTCTTTGTATTCGATTTGATAGAGGCCCTAATTACTAACATTACGACGACACAATGATTGACGCTATCACTGATTGAATTTTTGAACCATCATACATCTAATTACCGGAGACACCTACAGCCATTTTAAAGATCGGATGATACTGATGTAGATATGACGGTAGAGCATGATCCGGCTACATTATCTGGCATGAACATAAAGATAACCTAAAGACCGAACGACACATGATGAAAGTAATCTACAACTCAATGTCACGCATCGAACCATTTATGTAAACTCATAATATCGCTTGGTCATTACATTATTGTTCGATTTTCAATATAGTGACTCCTCAAGGTCTGTGGCTGGAAGGGAGGGGGGCACTGTCATCGAAATACCTAATATTTTAGTCGTAACGAAGCTCCCGCCGTCCTGGAAGGCCGTTGGTGGCAAAGAGCTTGTACCGATTCAGCGGATTGCGGGAAGGATCGGGGTTCGAATCCCGCCTTGGGCATGATTGTTTATCCCATGTCTCTCATGTACAAGTTCTTGTATGTGTTTAAGTGTTGTGTGTGAATGTGTCTTGAATGTGTTCGTGTATGTGTACAAGTACTTGTATGTGTTTAATTGTATGTGTACGAGTACTTGTATGTGTTTAATTGTATGTGTACAAGTACTTGTATGTGTTTAATTGTATGTGTACAAGTACTTGTATGTGTTTAATTGTATGTGTACAAGTACTTGTATGTGTTTAATTGTATGTGTACGAGTACTTGTATGTGTTTAATTGTATGTGTACAAGTACTTGTATGTGTTTAATTGTATGTGTACAAGTACTTGTATGTGTTTAATTGTATGTGTACAAGTACTTGTATGTGTTTAATTGTATGTGTACAAGTACTTGTATGTGTTTAATTGTATGTGTACAAGTACTTATATGTGTTTAATTGTATGTGTACAAGTACTTGTATGTGTTTAATTGTATGTGTAAAAGTACCTGTATGTGTTTAATTGTATGTGTAAAAGTACCTGTATGTGTTTAATTGTATGTGTAAAAGTACTTGTATGTGTTTAATTGTATGTGTTCAAGTACTTGCGTGTGCTGTCGCCGAGAGTCTTGCGCTCCACTGACCCCAGATTAGAGGAGCCGGAAGGCGTGTTGGTACGTAGACTATTGTCGAATATGCTTCCCATCGGAACGTAACGGGTAACCGGCAGTCGGCTCGATAAAAGCCTTAGAAAAAACAACGATGCTCTCTCTTTTTTTGAATTGAATTGAATTTGCCTTATTTTACGTGGCGAGACTCGGGCCATCAGGCCCGCTCTTCCGTCTGACCACGCAAATTTCTCTACGCTCCTTTCATCTAGCAGAGAAAGAAGGTATTTCTTGGGCGAGAAACAGGCGATTTGAATTTAGCTCAGAGGCGTCATTTAGGCTTGAGGATCTTTTACATGCAAGTAAATCTACTAACATGGGACAGCCGGCTTTACTTCCCCTCCGAAGGAAGGCGTACGAAGGATTTTGTCGCCCTAAAAATAGGCTTCGATCGGGTTTGAACCCGCGAGCTTGGGTATAACAGTCCGGTACGCTAACCGTCACACCATCGCCGCCGCTCTTGGATGACAGTGCCCCCCTCTTCTTCCATTTTCCGACCGTGTGCCTCTACATTTAAATCGGACTACGCTACAGCAGTTCGAACACCGGCGCGGCGGCGCGCGGGGTTGGTAAACGAAATGCCATTGCAGAGGTGAGCTCGCAGCGCATAGCGCAACCGGGGTAATGGGCTGCCGTTGGGGAATGCGCGTAGCCTCTGCGGTGGGATCGCGATGCCGGCTGGAAGCGGGTAATAAATTCCTGTCGCCGCACTCACCTCTGCGATTTGTGGAGGCCCCGCTCTGGAAGCAGGTACAGACATCCGCTTGTCAGCGCCGGTGTAGAGAGGACAATATGTTAAGGAATGTCACGAAAATGTTTGAGGTCGCCGAATCAATCATTAAAATGACAATGAACAATCAAATGGAAATAATTATGTCGAAAATAAATAGTATGTTGATGATCTTCTTGAAGAAATAAAGGTGGATAGAGAAAATTAATTTTGGAATGAAGATAAGGATTTGAAAGTTCTTCGTGTGTTCGTATGCAAAGTGTGTTAAGAGTCCAAATATTGTTCACAATTTAAATATGCAGAAGAAAACGATGTGGAAGGATTGCGTACAATTTTCTTAAAACTAAATTTGCAAAATTCAGACTCATTTAATTTTTTGTACGTGTAGTATAGAGAAAATTACGTAATGCAGCTGAAAATCAATATCATGATTGTGCAAAAAAAAAAAACACATTGTGTAGATCCACGATATTCCTAAAGTTTTATCTCACAACGCGCTGCCTGTCCGTTGGTCTGTATGACCGTCTCCCTGGATAATAAGTAGGTCAATCAGTTTGTGTGTACTATGCCCGTTTGTCTGTATGCAGTAGATGTATTTTCTTGCTGGTCTAGGTGGCTTTTTACAAGTACGTAATTTGTACTACTACAATTGTTCATAACAGTTACATGTAAACCCATAAAGTCTGCGCTATGTTCTTTCACCACTAATTTATTTCACGAAACACATTAATTTTGCTTAAGACAGAATGTTTTTAATTATAATTAATAATTTGTGTTTCAATGGTAGGCTGAAGTTTCACATCCGAGTTAAAAATAATAAAATCTGTTGGGGCCTACAATTAGTTCAAATACGGTACGGTATTATAAAGTGCATGATAATGGCCAATTTGAAGTATAACAAGTAAAACAAGAAGCAATTACTTGTCTCAGAAGAGCTTGGACAACTTGAGGCACCTTCCGTCGTTCTGCTCTCGCGCCCCAATTCCCCTGCGACCTTCTGCCCTCTCCAAAGGGCTCTTCGGATCGGCGCCCACGCCCTCGCCCTCGCCGTCGCCCTCGTCGCGTGAAGGCCGCGTGGGCAGACGCGCGCAGAAGGGCGACGAAGAGCGATGAAGTCGATGGCAACTCCCTGCTTGCCCCGCCCCGCCCCCACTCGGCCAGCCCCACCCTACTCCGCCCCGCTCCGCCCCACCCTACCCTACTCCGCCCCGCCCCGCCCCGCCCCGCCCCGCCCCGCCCGCCCCACCCTACCCACCCTACCCTACTCCGCTCTGGCCCGCCCCACCCTACTCCGCCTCGCCCCGCCTCGCCCCGCCCCGCCCCGGACCACCATACTCCTCCCGCCCCACTCCACCGTACCCTACTCCGTCCCGCACCGCCCCGCCCCGCTCCACCCCACCCCAACCCGCCCCACTCCAACCCGCCCCACTCCAACCCGCCCCACTCCAACCCGCCCCACCCTACTCCTCCCCACCGGGCCCCACCCCACCGGGCCCCACCCCACCCCGCCCCGCCCCAACGCCCCTCGGCCCGGCCTGCCCCCAACGCCCCCCGCCCCGCCCCATCCCGCCCCGCCCCGCGCCTCCCCTCCCCACCCCGCCCCGCCCTGCCCCGCCCCAACGCCCCCCCGCCCCGCCCCACCCCGCCCCGCAACACCCTACCCCACCCCACCCCATCCCACCCGCCCCGCCCCGCCCCACCCTACTCCGCCCCATCCTGCCCCACTCCACTCCACTCGACCCCACCCAGCCCCACCCAGTCCCACTGTTCCACTCGACCTCTCCCTGCCTCGCGTCGCATCGCCCCGCACCACCCCGCCCCTCCCAGCCTCTCCCTGCCCTGCCTTGCCCCTCCCCGCCACGATCCCTTCCCATCTCACTCCGACCCCTCCTCCTCTCTCCCCCAACTTCTCTCCTCGCTCTGCTGTACACTGCCCCGCCCCACCACCTACTCGCTCCTCTCTCCCCGTCCCGCCCGACCCCGCAGTGCCCCGCCCCGCTCCCCCCCCCCTCCGCAGCGAGCGTCCTTCCGCTCCGCGTCACCGCACTTCGGCCTTTTGCTCGGCGCGGCCGCGACGCGTCGCCCTGACCCGCACTCGCGCCGCGCGCGCGCCCCGGCGCCGCCCAGGCCTCGTCACTGCGCCACGCTGCATGCGCCACCAGAGCGCAGCCAAGAGCGCGGCATTCTGCTACTAATCTTACGAAAATAGGTTATTTCTGAACGACTTCATTACTAAACCATTTATTTAATCTACTATTTAATTACTAAAGCATTAATTAAAAAACAGATTTAATTCATAAAGTATTACATGTATAAAGAATTATTTTTCTAAAACACTTCATTGATATGCTATTTAATTACCAAACGATTTTATTACTACCGCAGAATATTTGTTTTTTTTGAAAACATATTTCCGCTCCTAGGAATGGTGGACGGTCGAATTTCTTGTGCTTCGCAGGCGGAAAGTGTTACGGTAGGCAAGTAGTGTTGGGGCACTCGATAGATTGTGATAGAATGGTAATGTTTTATCAAAGGTGTGACTGTCGTAACCATTGCACTCCTTTTTGTAGCGAACGAATGACAAAGAACAGCGATGAAATTTCGTATTATTACTAAACAATCGTTATGATATCTCACAGGCGGATTTTCCCGAAATATCTATGGTACGAAACTAAATTACGCCCATCCCAGTTTTTTACCGTTTATTACTTGAAACAAGTTTATTTCCCCTGTTAGCTATTAAGCAGGCACAACATTGTATTTCTTAATAAAATGAATGATAAACAATTAAATAAAATCACTTTTTATCTCCTCTTCAATAACTAGATTATTTTTATCTGACTCTTTCATTGTTTCTGCTAAGGTGGCTGAACTAGCTTGACGGAACTGTGGGCAATTTCACCGGAAGAAACGTTCTGTAGTTGACTAAAATACTGTATTTCATACATTTCATATTCGCCAGAGTTCGTTTGTTTCGGAATTGTTCGGAATGTTTATGATGTGCTTTTGCATTCGTTTTGAAACTAATAATATTCTGAAGGAACTAAAACAGAAAAAATCCATTTTTGGAGGTACGAAATACCTTTCATTCAATTCGGATGATCTCCTGCCGAGTCGTCACTAAGGTATATTATATTGACAAAAAGTGTCATATCACTTCCTGTAATTTATGAATTTTCTTTTTAATCATTTCCTTTGAAATTATTTCCGATTACTCACGATATTTCTTTCTTAAAAAGAAGACTCCTATTTCTTATTTAAATGTTCTAATAATGTGAAATTTTGGCAAAATGTCACTCACGTCCTTCATGCTAAGAGAACACATGGGAATCAAAATTATTGGAATTAAGCGGGAATGGGGCAGATTGGCGAAATGAGAATTGGCTAAATTTATAAAATTATCTAAAACTGTTATTATTCTTTAATTTTAATAGGAAAGCTGAAACTAGCGTTTTAATACAATTGATTCGATTAAATATAGAAGCACGATCATTTTTTTCAAGTGATAATTTAACAAATGAACAATAACACATGTTCAAACATTAAATTGATGTATAAAATATTTCCCCCAACTGTGGCATTTTTTCTTCTTTTCCCTCTTAAAATCCGATTCGTGTAATTGCACTTCGGGGCTCTACCGTTCGTTACTGGAGGCTAAGTCTCCCAACAGTTCCATCTCCCAACCCATTAATTCCTTCTCGTCCCGCCTCCCACCCGGCGCGGATGCGGCGTGGGAGCGGGTGGGAGTCGCGCCAGCATTAGCGCGTACCCCTCGCGCCGCGCCGTAATCCAACGCGTGAAAAATGTTTTTTGTTATTTACGCCGCACCGGTAACTGGACCTACCGCGGGGCCGGCAGCGCTCGCCGTGCTCGCCGTGCTCGCCGCCACATGGTGGCTCGCAAGCGAAGGGCTGGGCTTGGATTCAGGGCGCGCGGGGCGGCCTGGCCTACACCACACACACACACACACACACACACATATATATATATATATATATATATATATATATATATATATATATATATATAATTTTCGTTTCGGCCGACTAGGACCACGCAGGGCAAGCAACCTGCATTTACCGTGGCTCAGTTTTTCATTTTAATATCACGGTGGCAGGTGCTTGCGAACACTTCTTTGGGGGGACCAGCATTTAGCTGGATCCGATTTTTATCCCCCAGGGTTGTTAGTCCTGGGGGTATGAAAGATGAAATGATGATGATAATGAGGGGTGAAAGGACGACACACTCATACAAACACACACAAATACACCCATGCCCGAGGCGGGACTCGAACCCGCGATCTTCTGGTCCGAGACCACTCCGGCACTTGCCTTAGCGATCTCGGCCATCTGATCGGCATATATATCGGCACATATATACATCTGATCGGCACATATATCCATACAAACTATATATACACCATCTGATCGGCACACATATATATATATATATATATATATACATATATATATAGTGTGTGTGTGTGTGTCTGTGTGTGTGTGTGTGTGTGTGTGTATATATATATGTGCCATAGATGTATACAGGTCTGTGTATGTTTATATATTGAGTGTATATGCTCGAAAGGAGTGTATTGTAAATTGTTTTTGAATTATAAATGTTCATATATTGTAAAACTGTAGGGTTATGGCTACCACCTGGCAATCAGCCAATTGTAGCCAAATAAATATTATTATTATTATTATTATTATTATTATTATTATTATTATTATTATTATTATTATTATTATTATTATTATTATTATTATTAGAGGGCACTCGCTGTATTGCACGAAGTTGACAAAGCCAGGAAGGGACGGTGCTGCGGATCTTAGTAAATATTAGGAATTGGCAGTACATGTCTGGCGTTGTAGGTCGGATTAATCTCACTTTTGCCAACCAGCAACGTTCACAGCTAGCGGTGAATTATTTACAAAAGTTTCGACGTTTACTATGGATGGGAATTTTAGAGCGCTTTACTTATTTGTTTATTCATTCACTTATTTGTTTATTCATTCACGTATTTATGTATTCACCTATTTATTTATTGTGTTATGTATTTGGCATTTTGGGATCGGATTAATCCGATTTTTGCCATCTTACGCTGTTGACGGTCTGGGCCTGATTTTTATGTATTAAGCATGCCTATGGGGTAAGAGAGACATGTGGCGAACATGACATGTTCCCTTCACAGTTTCTAGCGTACTTGGCCTGCCTGGGATTTTTTTTTCGTCACACAGCTGTAGAAACTGAAACGATACTAATTGAAACGTACAGTTATATTTTTACTCCCACCAGGAACAGAACCCGGAGTCGGACCTCGGAAATCTAGAGCGCACAGAGCCAGCCGAGATCCCCCCAACAAATATATTAGAAATCGTAAATTATTACAAATAAGATGTACCGAGATATAAAAATTGAGATTTCTTCTCACTCTTTACACCAGAGTTCATTAAATCCTTTGTAAATACAGCGCAGGAAATATGGATGCGTATATATTTCCCTTTGATTATATTTTACTTCAAGCTTTGAAAAACACACCTCGAATGAACATGAAAGAACAAACTATATTTTTATAGAAGAGCTATCTGTTACCTGCACGGAATTCGAAAACTTTATGATTTTAAGATTTTTCTACTCGATTTGCGTGGTGGAAAAACATTGTTTTTACAGATGTTAACATGTACCAGATTTAATAATAATCATTGCATTACTGGATGATGAAGGATAAGACGAGTAATAAATTGATGAAATGTACACAATCAAAAAGTCTAAGCCTTAAGGTCATGAATACGTAAATGATAGGCTGCATAAATATGGTTTCTAAAGCAACAATTTACCGTAATAATATCACATTTCACTCCGCGTGAATTACTTAGTGCTTGACGCGTCAATATAAAAATATATTTCCAAATTACGCACAAGGGAGTAAAATGGTTTCGACATAATACTACACTAGAGCAATAGTATAGAATTTCAACTTAAAGTAGAATTTTTTTATTTACTTTCCCTGTATAATTATCAAAACATTTGTATGAAAATGTTTTTATTTTATTTCCATGAAAATTGTGTTATTCTCTTGTTCACCTCCCTCATTCGGAACACGGACGGACGAATGCTAAACCGGCGTGGAAAGCATTGGCAGGTGCGGCGTTGGCAGGCTTCAGCGTGCGCGGCACCTGCCGCCGGGCCCCGCCCCTCGCCCCCTACAGCCCGCGCTTGATCCCGAGGGCAGCGCAGCGGTGCGGCGGCGGGTGAGGAACGCGCGTCCATCGAGTCGGGTGATCGCGGGTCGATTCCCGGACCGGTTGCGGCGCGGCCCGGAGGCACGACCCTGCCCCGCGCGCCAGCACGCGCCGCCCCGCGCCGCCCCGCGCCGCCCTGCGCCGCCCCGCGCCGCCCCGCGCCGCCCCGCGCCGCCCCGCGCCGCCCCGCGCCGCCCCGCGCCGCCCCGCGCCGCCCCGCGCCGCCCCGCGCCGCCCCGCGCCGCCCCGCGCCGCCCCGCCTAGCCGCCCCGCGCCGCCCCGCGCCGCCCCAAGCCGCCCCGCGCCGCCCCAAGCCGCCCCGCGCCGCCCAGCCTAGCCGCCCCGCGCCGCCCCGCGCCGCGCGCCGCTGCGTGGGAGCGCTGGGCGGACGCCCACTCGCCCGCCTTCTGCTCACCTCTCGCCCGCCTCCCGTCCACATCCCGCCCGCCTCTCGCCCGTCCACTACCCGCCTATTGCCTTCCCCGCCGCCTTACAACCGCTTGCGCATCCACCGCCCACTCACCCGCCTACCGCCCTCGACTCCGCCTACCACCCACTCGGCCGTCTACCGTCCACATCCCGCCCGCCTACCGTCCGCCCAGCGCACGCTTGCACGCCCGCCGCTTACCTCCCGCCCGCCTACTGCCCGCTAACCGCCCACTTTCCGTCCCGCCGTCCGCCGTCCGCTAACCTCTCGGCCGCCTACTACCCTCCCCGCCGCCTAACAACAGCTTGCCCGTCCACCGCCCACTCACCCGCCCACCACCCACTTCATACCCTCCTACCATCCGCCTAGTGCCCGCCCACTGCCCGCCCACTCCCCGCCCACTGCCCGCCCTCTGCCCGCTCACTGCCCTCCCACTGCCCTCCCACTGCCCGCCCACTGCCCGCTCACTGCCCGCTCACTGCCCTCCCACTGCCCGCTCACTGCCCTCCCACTGCCCGCCCACTGCCCGCTCACTGCCCGCTCACTGCCCGCCCACTGCCCTCCCACTGCCCGCTCACTGCCCGCTCACTGCCCGCTCACTGCCCGCTCACTGCCCGCCCACTGCCCGCTCACTGCCCGCTCACTGCGCTCCCACTGCCCTCCCACTGCCCTCCCACTGCCCGCCCACTGCCCGTTCACTGCCCGCCCACTGCCCGCCCTCTGCCCGCTCACTGCCCGCTCACTGCCCGCGTACTGCCAGCTTAGTGCCAGCCTATCGCCCTCTCCCCTGTCTACTGCCTGTTCTCTTCTCCCGCCCACTGGCCGCCCGTCTCTCCCCCACCTACAACCCACTCGTCTCCCTGCTGTCCATTTGCCCGTATATCGCTTCCTCGCACCTCTTCCATCCACTCTCTCGCCTAACAACAGTTAGCCGGTGTATCGCCGCCTCGCTTGCCAACCACCTCCTCGCCTGCCTTTCGGCCTACCTACTACTTTCGCTTCCCTACTACCCGCCAGTTTCTTCCTCCTTGAAGTATCTCCCTTTCCCAGCTCGTATCAATTCGTAGAGCTCTTATTCCTATTTTCTTAGTATTTTGTTATTCACCATATGAACACGCTGTGTCGCTCTGTATAATATATTCTTACTTCTCTCCCTTATTTTCATTCCCCAGGTAGGGCCTGCCACTTGATTCGCGTAACCCCCAACCCCAAACTTTTCTGCTTTCTTCTCCTTTTTTCTATGCTTTATGAATTTTCAACGCTTACGCCTATCGTGTGTCCATGTTTTCGTCAACGTTTCCATTTCTTTCGTTCTTGTCCCCTCACGTTTTCTCTTCACCAATGGTGATTTTTTTCTCTCCATCCATTCCTTGCTGTTACCCCTTAACGTTCTCGTCTTCTACAGCTACCCTACTCGTTACTTCTCTCTGCCTATGTCGTGTCACCTAAACGTGTCGTACTTTTTGCGTCGGTTTGATCTTCCTCTGTCAGTTTTTTATTACTCTTTCACTATATGTGCCCCCACCACTCTTCCATTCGTGCACCTTTCAACCTCTGGTCAATTTGGCACGCTCCCTGTTGCACTCACCTGCGATTCTTGACCCTGACCAAACCTGTACACCCGAACAACTTAATCTGTACCGTAGACATTTTATTGGTATACTCTCCAAAGTATAGCTGTGTACAAGGAAGTTCAAACAAGGAAGTACCGGCACTGCATTGAAATACACAACTTAGTACTACAACGTAGTATAATCCATATGGGTTGGTTTGCGTAATGAACAGTAGACGTTAGTGGTATTGAGGGAGGCGCTGACTTCCAAAACCCGAGTTCCATTATTCAATCTTTACTGGGAGCGGTGAGTTTTTCGAGAGCAGAAAATTTCCAATGTTATCTGTCGTAATTTAAAGCATATTAAAAAGCCCTGGAAGGTGCTCCGACGCATTGAATCCCTTCGCGTTCAAGTGAGTTCTCGCGTTTTATTGCTGCCAGTTCGGTTATCATATCAACTGAGATTGACGTCTGCCAGTGAAAGGAAGAGTCACACCGGAATATACGGGGCGAGCTCGAGTTGCACCTTTTCGAAACATCCAAAATTTACGCTGGAACGAGGCTTCAAAAAAGCTTACGACGAAACGGAAACACAGCCAAATGACAATATAAACTACCTTCACCTAAAATTATTAAAATAATTAATTATTAAAATATTATTGTTTGCGATTATACAATATTTGGACATATTGTGTTTTATGATACAATTGTATCGTACAACACAATATGCACAATTGCATTTCAGTTTGTATGCGTGAATAGTAACGTTTAAGTAAAAATTTGATTGGTTTGCATTAGAATAAAAATGAATATTTATAATAAAAACAAATATTATTTAAATTGTATAACAATTATTACTATGAGTTTTGTTGTTATTGACTAAGATGGTAAAGTATTAGCGACGCTCTTATAAGATTCTAACTACTCTATAGGTCCATGCTCCACTAAATGTAGCTTCACAAAGTGCACGTTTTGGTGAACTCTCCTTTTGCTTGTTGTGGTAGGAATAGAGGTAATGGAAACTTACTATTTTGTTAGCACATGGAGTCAAATCAAAATCATATCTGCAATTCGTTTACCGTTGCAAATAACTCGGGAACAAAAATGTCTAGTATTTCAAATATTGCTTATTGCTTAATATTGCTTAAATATTGCTTAAAACATACAGTTTTTACTGTTTTTTGACTAAATATATCTAAATCTAGATATTCGCCAGCATGGGAACGTCAGGACATGCTGTAAGCTGCCGACTGATCCCACAACTTCCTTTAGCAGGATCTGCCTCCCGTTCCCGACAGACACGCGCGCGGGTAGGTGGTGCTGGCGCGAGCGAGACGCGGTCCCTACTCACACTCGTCGCCTGGCTAGTGGGCTCTCGCGAGACGGCCGGCTGGCGTGGGGGGGGGGACAACCCGCGTGTGAGGGGTTGAAGAAGGAGAAGAAGAAGAAGAAGGAGAAGAAGAAGAAGGAGAAGAAGGAGAAGAAGGAGAAGAAGAAGGAGAAGAAGGAGAAGAAGAAGGAGAAGAAGAAGGAGAAGTAGAAGGAGGAGAAGAAGGAGGAGAATAAGAAGGAGGAGGAGAAGAGGAGGAGGAGGAGGAGGAGAAGAGGAGGAGGTCTGTGTCGAATCCCGGTGGCAACGCTTCAATCCGGTCACCACTGTAATACGCGACCGCATCCCAGGTGCAGCTTGTGGATTACATTCGCCGTGTGCTCAATTTGTTCGGAATATACGATCGCAGAGGGAGATCGTGGGTTGCTCGCGGAAATCTTGTTGTCAGTCTAATGAGTGCAAACCATTCTTTTAGTTGATTTTTTTGTCCGGAAAATGGTATATTCTGCATCTGCGCATGATTGACTTTAATGGAACTGCTAGTGTGCAATTACTCTCGTTGAACATGTCTAGTTCCGCGAACACGGAGAATAGTTCTACAAACCTTATGATGAAATTAAAGTGGAAAATTGCGAGGTGGAAGAATGACATTATAACACTTACTTGTTTATTTTTGTCTAGTCTCCGCCAATTCAGATACTGCGTAAAACTGCGGAAAACATACCTGAAACACAAGAAAAAAAAATTTAGACATTTCTGAGAAATCAATCTAAAATATTCATATGTGTTAAAATTATGTGAGTTAGCCTATATATTAATACACTTTTAAGTTAAAAACGTAAAATAGAAAGAAACAATATTTTGAAGAAACCTCTAACACTTTGGTTCAATAAGTCACGTATTTTCTGTAATACTATATAAGGTACTAAATGTTAATTCGAAAATCAACATTTACGGTTATGTTCCTTACTATAAGTGCTGAGACTTCTCAGCAAAGAATACAGATGAGTATATTACTTTAACAGTCAATCATCACATGCATTATCTAAATTACATACTATCAACATTAAATTGATGGAGGAAAATTCTTACACCTTTAGCCTTTACGGAGTAAATTAGGTATATGTACCTAAATGTATTCTCAAAATTGCTTGTTACTCCAGACAACACATAAATATTCATTCAGATTTGTCTAACATTTTTTTAAGGAACTCGAACATACCCCCTTTACGAGCATTAGTTGGTACACTACAACTTGACTTTTTTATGTTATTGCCAAGTAAACCATTCTCTAATCAGAATTAATTAAAAAAGAATCGGAAAAAACTGTGTGGTCAGGACATTAATTATTTAGTAGCGGCAATGTCTGTTAACAAGATAAAAACTAATGTCTTCAATAAAAAATATGTTTTAGTAGTATACGATTATATTCGTCAAAATCCTGAAAAGATACACTTCCAAACACGACTCAATTGTAAATATTCAGAGAGTATGAAGAAATTAAAAAATCATTTTTTTAAAAAAATGAGTAATATAAACCAAAACAAGAAATATAAGAAAAATATTACAAACTAGCGTACCCTTGCGAGAACTGTCGCATGTTAATCCCCACCCTTTCCCTATTAATTTTCCTCTTCTTTCCATTAAGAAGGAAAGTTGTTAATGAAACATTTATTTGTATTTAATGTATAAATGTAACTTCGTATTTGCAAAAAAAATCAAAAATAAAAACAATGCAATTGATGTTGGAAATATTTTTTTCAATAAAGGTTTATTCTGTTTTATAGAGAATTTCGTTCTTCGAACAATTCACACTTTCCTAAAAACAACATTTGAAGTAATTATTCAGCCTCCTTGACAGCTTTTCTCTTTCCTTGATGATCACAAAATATTAGAAAAGGTTTTTACTCTTGAGAAAGCCAAGTCATCCATGCGAAAATACACGATCGGGCAAGTACAACCCTACTCGTTGCAATATTATATAACTTTCGTGGTTTTGTTATGAGGAAGAGAGAGGGTTTTGGAGATGCAAAGCACCAGCTTGCTGGGGCGCAAAAATTGAAAACCTACCGTTTTTGTATACTGAAAAGCAATGGATTATTTCCTGTGTTCATACGTAGCTCAAGAAAATCAATTCCCAGCCAAAAAATAATAAAACTAATAGTTTACCCTTTGAGTAATAAATACCATTTGTTACCATTGGAAACAATTCAGTATGCTTAGACTTCACTTCCCACATTTTGCGCAAAGTATTGTAGAGACTCCGATATTCCCTAGATCTACTCTATCTGCAGAACCTGGTCATGAATAAGACTAATAATAATAAGAAGGATAAGAAGAAGAAGGAGAAGAAGGAGAAGAAGAAGAAGGAGAAGAAGAAGAAGGAGAAGAAAAAGAAGGAGAAGAAGGAGAAGAAGGAGAAAGAGAAGGAGAAGAAGGAGAAGGAGACGAAGGAGACGAAGGAGACGAAGGAGAAGAAGGAGAAGAAGGAGAAGAAGGAGAAGAAGGAGAAGAAGGAGAAGAATATTCTTCTTCTTTTTCTTCAAGTAGTATTACGAAGTGGTGCGTGAATGGGCAGTCCAAAAGCAGAGAAAGTCGACTCTTCCATCCAGAACCACGCTCTTCATCTCGGCACCACTCCGCTCTTACGGCAAATTCCGCTCTTCCGAGCGCGATTGCAACCGACCTCTCCAATCACCGGCGCAATAACATTCTCGCGCGCATGCGCAACCGTGCGTGAAAACGCCCAGGGAAATTCTCCTCCTCGTCCTTGCGCATCCGCACCAATCCCCACCCTCCTCCTCGTCCTTGCGCATCCGCACCAATCCCCACCCTCCTCCGCGTCTTTGCGCATCCGCACCAATCCCCACCCTCCTCTTCGTCCTTGCGCATCCGCACCCATCCCCACCCTCCTCCTCGTCCTTGCGCATCCGCACCCATCCCCACCCTCCTCCTCGTCCTTGCGCATCCGCACCAATCCCCACCCTCCTCGTCCTTCCGCATCCGTACCAATCCCCACCCTCCTCCTAGTCCTTGCGCATCCGCACCAATCCCCACCCTCCTCCTCGTCGTTGCGCATCCGCACCATTCGCATCCCGGTCTGGGCGCGCACGTCATAACGGCATGCCAGACGTTCCTCTGAGCTACGGAGTGCGTGGCATGCATTACCACACAATTACCCTCGCGGTTCGGACAACGCCATTCTCCTTCGGGGGATTGCATTAAGGGAGCAGTTTGCCTTCGTAGCGGGAGTTTATCGCTTCGGTCGCGTGCACAATGAGCGTGCTTTTGAATGGGTGCGTTCCGACACGATGGGAAGGGCCTTTTTAACGTCGCTCCTCTTCTAGGCGAATGGTGTTCTTCAGAGTGACCCTCTTAGACTGATTGTGTTCCTGTTATGATACAGAACATCCGACATGTCGTAATGTAGTTGCTTGCGCGCTAGCCACCTTCGGGGGATGAAGGATGAGTGGTTAACTCAGTTCACCGTCGTAGGTGAAAGAACGAGGCTTAGACATGTATACACCCCTCTTTCTAGAAAAAATATCATAGTGGTGGTTTGCCGCTGTCTTGCTCTGCAAAGATGACACTAGACGTAATCAAGAAGTGTAATCATTATTACAGATGAATAGGATGGGATGATGGTTGAGATTTAATTCGTGGTGTATGAGACGTCCAAATCTTCGGTGGTGTAACGGTCAGCGTGTAGGTCTATTATACCCAAGTTAGCGGGTTCAAAACCCATCAAAGCTGTGTAGTTTTAAAGGCGAAAAAATACTTCGGGTGTGGCTTGCATTAAGGGAGCTGTTTGCCTTCGTAGCGAGAGTATATCGCTTCGGTCGCGTGCACAATGAGCGTGCTTTTGAATGGGTGCGTTCCGACACGCTGGGAAGGGTCTTTGTAATGTTACGCCTTTTCTAAGCGAATGGTGTTCTTCAGAGTGACCCTCTTAAGCTGATCATGTTCATGTTACGATATTTAGCATTCGACGAGACGTTGTGGTTAGCTCGCTAGCCGCCTCTGGGTGATGGTGAGAGAGAACGCGGGTTAGACATGTGTGCTTGAACAGATTACGGTAGTGGTGGTGTACCATTGTCTTGCTCTAGATGGATGATGGTAGAGGTGATCATGAAGTGCAACCATTATTATTGATGAATGAGATAGGATGATGGTTGAGATTTAATATGTGGGGTTCTAAACCCGCGATCTTGGGTCCCGATCGAAGATGTGGAGTTGTGGAGAAGATGGAAGTAAACCGTGTCCAAAATGGAGTGGCCTAAAAAATCCTTCGTATGTCTTCCTTCGGAGGGGACGTAAAGCTGGCTGTAGACTTACCAGTATTGTAGACTTACTGCGTGTAAATGATCGTCAAGCCGAAAAGAAGCCTCAGTGAAACATTCTTATCACGTATTTTGTCAGCTGTATAATACCTTTTTTCTGTGCTAGATGTAGAAAGGGACATAACGAAATTTGCTTCGTCAGGCGAAAGTTTTGGCCTGAGCCTCGACACATAAAATAAGGCAACATTCATTGATTGATAATCCCATGGTGAAAATCCCATGCCTTACACGGTATGTAGAGGAATTGTTGTAACAAGGGAACACTTTGACAGTGAATAGGAAACAAGCGAATGCCATTCAGAAAGATGAAATTGCGGGAGAAGACATTTAGAAATAAGATAGCTATAAAATAACGCACTGACAAAACGAGTGCATGGACTCTGTCACTTCAGTGCCTCTGAGCGGGAGATCCTAGGTTCGATTCCTGATGGTAGCAGGATTTTCGACCGTCGCTTGTCAGATAGACCGAGTTCAAGTCTGGAGAAGTCTGGAGAGGTCTGGAGAAGAATTCTAGCAGACGGCTGCTCTGAATGGCAGTTTTCCGTGGATTCTCCGACCAGGCGAATGCCGAAGCTGTACCCTAACAAACAAGTCACGGACCGCGCGCGATCTTTCCTTCCTCTTCCTTGTCCTCTCCTCACCCCCTTCCTTACACATGCAATTTCATGCACTTCGCTATCACACATGCCGAGAGACCAGTCGAGGGCTGAGAACTTGTCCGGGATGGGGCGGTGCCGCAGTGGTGGGAAACACCTGGTTGGGGAAGACCTCGCTAGCTGACCGTAGGTCGGCGCCGGATCTCGCCATCTACGGGCTCACGTACGGAACTAATGACTTAACAGTTGACCCGGTATCACCAATAAATCAATCAATCAATCAAACATAACCTGCAGTTATGATGCCAGCAGTGGCCAAGCAGTAGCTGTCAAAGCTGTCCTTTCTTATAGTAATCTCTTGATGCGATCCCGCAGCATTGAATTGAATTGAATTGAATCATGCCTTATTTTACGTGGCGAGACTCAGGCCATTAGGCCTGCTCTTCCGTCTGACCACGTAAATTTCGCTACGCTCCTTTCACCAATTAGCAGAGAAAGGAGGTATTTCTTGGGCGAGAAACAGGCGATTTGAATTTAGCTCAGAGGCGTCATTTAGGCTTGAGGATCTTTTACATGCAAGTAAATCTACTAACATGGGACAGCCGGCTTTACTTCCCCTCCGAAGGAAGGCGTACGAAGGATCGCCCTGAAAAATCCACGGCTTCGATCGGGTTTGAACCCGTCAACTTGGGTACAACAGTCCGAAACGCTAACCGTTACACCATCGCCGCCGCCTACGCAGCCTTCGACTACGCGTTCCTAGACGCTGGCCTCCGAAACAGCCCCGTCTCTGCCTGGCGGATGTTAATCTCGGTCGTTATGTAGAGTTTGCGTTGCACAATGGATGTTCGCGGAATATTCCGTCGGAGTTCTCTAGTTTGCCTTGCCTCTCGTTCCACCTACCAACCATATATTTTATCTTCATGCTCATCGCATACTCATCGCATCATATGATATGTCATATCTCAACACCCCAAACCGGGGAGATCCTTCGAAGGCGGGCGCGATGAGTTCTAAGAACTCTTTGCACTCCACGCCAAGCGAGTAATAATTAATATCGAAATAATAGTAAAAATACTTTCCACTGAAAATTACCAGAAAACATTAGTATTGGCACTTCTCACCATTAGTTTGACGAGAAAAAAATGATTCAAAATTTTTTGTTTTCTCCAAATTTCTACATATCTATGTTTCCATTGGTAACAGATTAAATGCAATATTTCGAAAGATGTTCGTTAACATCACTCATCTTTGGAATAAAATATTGCCTTACTGAAAAAAAATGAAACTCATGTTTTTTTGATCATCGTAATAAATGATACTCGTTATTCTAGCGAAGCCTAGTACCATATAAGTCTGACATTCACAATTTTAAGGAGCATTTTATGATACTCTTTTCCATATTCCCAAAGTAATTTATTTCGCATTAATTATTATTTCTTGCACATCTACTATTAAGGATTCTCTCTTGCAGACGTGCGGAACTTCTATTGAGAAACGCTGGTCTAAATTTACCGTTTTCTCATCTAGTGAACATTGCAGTACTTGTTTTTCTTTTCTCGCTGATTATTTCTGAGAGGAGATCTCATTTCAGTACATAATTAAAACAATGTTAAGCTAAGAAATTACTTAATATTACCCAAGAACGAGACAGAATGTTACCAACACTTTAGATATTTTTTAAGATCATTATTTGCAGATCTTTACTTTAAGAACGGACTTCGAAGGTCATATTAAATATCTCATTTGTCGTCGTTTGTAATAAATTACCGACAAAAGGGTACTTTGTTGCTATCTTTTAATAACTTCTCCGAAGTATTCTTTACCGTTAGTTGATTTTGAGATGAATATCATGAAGTAGACACACTTGAGACAATAATTGCTTTCATTAAAAAGACTCGCACTGAAGAAGCTTATTACACGTGCTCTATCTGTCAAGAATAGTTGTTAACCGTAGAGCAGGAAGCGTAACGAAGCTAACCGCTGTGGGTTCGATGCCTGGTTGTGTTTGTGAACGTAAAGCCAACGTTCCATAGGACGCCTTGTAACAATGGAGGAGGGATAGCCGGTCACTCAACCGTGCTTAATGATTGCAGAATAGCAGAACTATCTGAATGCGAACCCTCCATTGCAAATGTCTCTCCAGCAATTCCAGACTCGCAAACGGTCTTTCGTTTCGCAGTATTGCCGTATGTCGAGTACAAAAAAATTAAATTTTGTGGCAATTAGAGATTTTCTGGGAAATGCCTACTCACAACAACCTCTGCATGTCTAATTTGCAACTTTGTTGCGAGTTTGTTGACATAATTGGAGCCAAGCAATTTTTTTCCAGAAGTGCATTGTGTAATACGTGTCACGAACTGCTCATTGCAATGAGAATCATGAAAATATTGTTTCAATTGTATTTTTATAGCCAATTTACTGTACATTTAAAATATGCAAAGTGTTTTGTGGAGAAGAATATTTACTGCTTAATAAAGAAAGAAGGAAAAAGTAATAAGGAAAGAGAAGAGGAAGTTAATAATTCACACTAATTAGTGTGTTTGGATGCACTGAACTCTGGGATACTTTATTTAGGGTTTTGTATCACAAAAATTCCGGAACTAGCTAATAAATTGGATATTAAAATGGTGAGTTTGTTGCTTAAAGAAAATAAATTAGGACCTTTGAGTCAGTTCCTACGAATACTTCCCTTCAAATACTAGTATAGCTCGAAACTGGTTCAAGGTCTGCTCAAATTTATTTGTTCTATGTTAAAATGTAACACTGGAAGTCCTCCCTGTAAAAACGTTAGGGTGAAGCTAATTATGAGTTACTTGAATTAATTGTGCGTGTTTAAATAGATCCTATGACGAATTGTACGTTTTTAAAGAATGTAATAATTTTAAAGAAATATAGTCTCAGGCGATGGAGTTCTGAGATGGTAAGAAGTTGAGTTGGTGGTCTAATATGTAAATTAATCACTTGTCTGCAAACTCATCGGTAGCGGGCGATGTTTTTTAAGGCGAGAGACAATTAAATATTAATGTATTGTGCATACTCATTGCCGTTAATATACAGTATTGGTGAAGAATGAAAAAATCCCAATATTATGGAAAAAGAATTATGGAAGTCAGAGTTATTGAGATTCTACTGTGGCGCTGTGCTAAGAAAAACACGCGCAAACTATCCGAAGCTCTCGTAAGAACCGCTTTCCTTCCCGAGAGGTTTTCCTCCTCGTCCAGGCACGAACCCAGGGCGTTGGAGCACTTTCTTCGGCGGAAGACGCGCGGACAATAGCGAGCAGGAGACACGCGGAGTACTCTTTCCTCCTCCTCCACAGATACGCGCGCTGTTCCGAAAAGGGCCATAAAGCATGTGGAAAACATCAGCGAATGAAACCTTGTTGCGCAATTACGATTGCACGAGTAAGATACTCGCCCCGTAAATCATCAATGTGTCTACTGTTTATTTTCCGTTCGGTTAAAGTTTCTTGGAATAATTATAAACGTTGTCATTGCCAACAATAGTATTTAATATAAGAGCAGCTTTCGATGGCTTAGCCATCATCATCAGTTGTCTGATACAAGAAGAAAAAACAAAACATTAAAACGTGAATATTCTTTTGATTTTACAACAAGACTATGATAAAGGTTACAAATAATTTACAAATTTTCTGGAAAATATATTTAACATTCTAGAAACTGGAAGAAAGAAAAAAGTGTGTGTGTGGGGGGGGTTAAGTCATTAATACTAAAGAAACGCGAATGAAACAGAAATAGGACACGTAAAATTTTTTTAAACAGAAAACATAGAAAATTAATATCTTATATTAAATACTATTGTTGGCAATGACAACGTTTATAATTATTTCATGAAAAATGCCAACGATAACGCACCACAACACCTATAAAGTTTCTTGGATTAGGACGGTAAAAACATTTCCGAGAAAATGCGATAATGCGGATCATGGTACAATGTTAGATTGCTTTATTGGTTTCTGCACTTGTCCACTGATACGGTTATTAGTTATGTTTGTGTAAGGAATGTTTTATCCCGGAAAATGGCGGTCACCCGCTGAATTATGAGTTCCAGCGCCGATCAACATATCGGCTGGCAGGAGGTATCTCTCTGCACGTATCCCCCTCGTATCTCCATCCCAGCAGGTTACCGTTTCGGCCGGGATTAGCTCTATGTCTCCCGAAATCTTGAGTATTCTAGTGCGTGTTGGTGTGTGTAAGGAGCAAGATAGGACAAGGAATGGAAGGGAAAGATCGCGCGTGGTATCTGGCCCGTATGTTAGGGTATTACTCCGGTATTCTCTTGGTCGGAGGAACCACGGAAAACTACCGATCAGAGCAGCCGGCCGCTAGAACTCTCCTGCAGGTGGCGGCTGAGATCGACATACCTAAACAGCCGCGGCATGCCTAAACAGCCTAAACCGCGAAAATCCTCCATCAATGGTACTCCAGACCTATGTGCGCCCGGCCGCAGCAGCATCACTGCGCCTGAAGTAAATTTAACCGTTAATATGGTTCAATACTAGTATCGAATGATACCTAGTGACAGTTGTCCTCGACAACAATGATTACGGGACTACCGATGCTTACGTTTCGAACTGAAAAGTAGTTTGAATGTCGACAGGTTAAAATTGTTGGTATGCTCTTCATTGCAGTTACAGCTATATTAAGATACAGTACGTAAGTGGTCAACACAACTATGTACACGCTTGCGCGGAAATGTGAATATAATAGGACTGAGTCATTAACCACCATTACAAAATTGTTACTGAACGTCAGTATATATAAGTATTTATTAATCAACACAAATGCTCTGAACTGCAAAATTAAAATGCTCAGAATATTAATAGTCAATCTCATTTTACAAAGGTTCCGAGATTCTGCTAGTTTGTGAAACATTCGCGCAACGGAGTTGGGGTTCCCTGAAGAGCTAAACCTCCGAAAATGTAATAAATGTTCAAAAAGGTCTCTTTGTTGAAGACAGGTTAATGAACTACACATGTTGTTTGATACCCACCAAATATTTTCACACATGCTCTCATCTCATGATCTCATCATACTGAAAATGTAGAAAGCTAGTTTGCGTTGATATTTTTGTTAAGAATTATTTTCTAAACCTTACCGGGGCTCCCAGCACAGTTGATCTTCTGGTGGATAAATAAAAGATATTATAAAAACTGAGTATCCATTTGAGCTAATTCTAAAAAATGCAATATAAGGGTCCGAAGTACTCTATTTTATAGAATTCAGCTTAATACGTGTAAATTAACACCGTTAGAGAAATCCAAAAAGCTGTATTCTTGGACGTAGATAACAGTTTCTGAGATAAAATCAGAATTCAAAAATGTATTTAAGTAGTATTTGAAATAAGGGAGGTATCCATTCTTGAATAAATGAGTTTGTCACGTATCCCATGTCCTTGTTCTCTTAAAGAACCTTACTCCGTTTAATATATTTTTCTTAGAGTAAAATCTGTTCACAATCTTTATTGAAATACAATCAAAGTGAGATATTTTAAATTAGTTGTCGATTGGAACGATTCAGTGGAGATTCCAAAAACATCTAACCCTGGTTATTACAGATACTAAATTAATGAAAGTAGGAAGAAGTTATAAAAATGAACAAAAAACAAGATACTCCTTTTATGTTATATTTTTATTGGCACATGTTGTTCACACTTCAAATTTTTTGCAGGTTAAAATGACGGTTCTGAGACCACAAGATATAACCGTTCTTTTGGTACCATTCCGTCCTTCTGGGAGTCGTCCTGCTTCCTTTTGCCCTAATTGAAACGGCGTTCTAATTGAAGCGGGAACCCAACGTCTTCATAATTACCACAGACATCAGTCGCGGCCACCTTAATAAAGCCTCCGAAAAAGATCTCACGCGCCCTAGTACCCGTAATAAAATATTAAACGTCCCGTAAAAGCTCTATTAAACGGCGGTTCAAATTTTATTATCGTCATAGACGCTCGCCGGTTTTTTTTTTTTTCTTCTCCCTAACCCCGGTCCTTGGACGAGACCGACAAAATACGGCGCAGATTTATGACGAGATGTGAACAGCTTTTCGGCGAGGTTTCTTGCGTCCGCCGCGGAGGAGTGAGAAAAAGAGCGGAATCGCGGCGGCGAACGCGTTCGGCGACAGCGGCGGGACGGCTTAATTGATCTGGAGAGGGCGAGAAGCTAATGGCTGCGCCGCGCCTTTAAATCACTGGAGCGCGGATGGTGAGCGAACGGGAAGCTGAGTACGCCCTCTGGTAGCTGCAATCGCCCGTGCAGCATCCCGGTTTGGTTGGTAGGCGTGTCACGCGGTATACGGTTGGTGGAAATGGAGATGCGAGGAGATCGTTACTTTGCGATGTACTACCATGTAAATGTGTGCGTGTTATTTAAAAGCTTCGTGATTTATTTTTGATGCGTGCTTGCTACCGGGTAGAATACTTGACTAGTCGATTACATGTAAACAGTATGTTATGTGCACGTGTTATTTTTGTTGTTGTGTTGTTAGCACCGTCGTGGTTGTTAGAAGCAGCATACGATTGGGGGTAATAGAGATGTGAAGAACTGATCACCGTGCGAAGTGCTTCCATATGAATGGGTATGTGTTGTTTAGAAGGATTATGATTTAGTTTTTATTCATGCTTGCTACCGGGTAAAATACTCGACTAGTCAACTACATGTAAACAGTATGTTATGTGCAGGTGTTATTTTTAGCGCGTTGGCTGGTACGCGACGAGTAGACCTGAAAAAAGCTCTAATCATACATTGTATTACGTACAGTAATCCAAGTTTAGTCATAATTCTGAGCCAATTTGACATTCTTTCGGACAATTCAAAGAGTCTGAATACTCTCTTAACTCTACCACAGCTTTTGATATAGTAACTTCAGAATTATTGAACAATAATTTTCTATTACTAGAAACAAAGGAATTAAAATTTATATTATTGGGTGAAACAAGCTTAAACGTTCCAAAAGAACTCGTTTTCTTAATGTTGATAGAAACAGATTATTCTTTCACTCATTTCGTTAACTTCCTCGAAACGGGAATAAATTTGTCATAAAACCAAGCGGGAATCGACGTATCATAAAAACGAGTGGGAAACAACTTATCATAAAACCAGTACTTTCTAATATTATCGACATAGGTGTTCAGTACTTCTTCTACTGGTTTTTGAACGACTCAAGAATATCAAATAACGTTCTTCGCCATGCACTAGTTGCATTTCGTACCAGAATCGCGTTCTCTGCTACCAACAATTTAAAATATCAACAATATTTTTTATAATTTGGCAAACTAGAATTCATCACAAGAAAACATTACGGCATAGGACTACATAGTATTGGTATCACAAAATGGTTTTTGGTAGGTGTGTGCAATGCCTTTATCAAATACGTATACCAGATATTGTATGTACTGGAATGCTGTTTATGAAATGTGTATAGGCGCTAAGGGCTAAGAAATGGATAAACGTCATTTGTTGAAGTTGTTTTTGACTTAGTGTGTCAGGCTTGATTTAGTGTTACCGGCAAAACGGAAAGAAAATATAAATGTCCATGTTGCTTCTATTCTCTCTAGAGCATGAAATTATAAATTTCAAATAACATCATTTCCCACCTCCAATAGAAAAGTGACATAAGTGCGAATTTCTGATTTCTCAGAAATTGCGATTTTAAGTTTCGTAGTTCTGTAATACTTGTTATAGATTGCACCAAATATTCACCTTCTAGCGGACAGTAATGGAACTAATTTAAAATCAACTTCAGAATAGTAGCAGTACCTCTTGGTAACCTCTTTATCAGTTTTTAGCTGAAAAATAACAATTTCGCACTTGTGTCACTTTTCTATTGGAAGTGCGATTTATTAGTTTACGTGTGTTTTGAAAATCGTACACCGGTCGGAAAACGAAGCACCAACACACCGGCCGTGGCGTTACAATACGTTACGGTTAATGCGGCGTTTCTCGACACTCGCTTGTTCCCGAATCCGCCAGAAAGTCTCGTTCGAGCTCCATTTTATCGTGCCCCTTGAACCCTGAAATGTTGGCACGCCCGCAGCGCAGGGTTGTGTTTACAGTTATAAGCTGCTCTTGTCCGAGCGTCCGCCGGCAGGGGCAGCAGTGCGGCAATTCGATTAGACTTGCAGATGAAGCGCGCGCCGTTTGTTTGTAGTCGATAACAGCTCATTCCAACCCCCAGGCTGGGACTATCTGTAGTGGTTGGACGTTTATCGATGATTAGGTATTGCCACTGAATGAATTTAACTCAAGAAGTCACTCACTGTTTAGATTAAACGTAAATAATACATTAATTAACAATAGGCGAATGCTTTGTCGTTTAAAATTTCCCAATTCATTTACGAAAAGAAGCAATTTCAAAACAATTTTATGGCACAGATCAGTTTTATATAAAGAACGTTGCTATCTTGGTTAAAGTATAAATGTTACTAGGTGGATTTTTAATATTAAACTTCGGAGTAATGAATTGTGCGTTCCATAATTTCATTTCTGATTCGACGCCTAAACATTAGAAAGTTGATGTAACTCGTCTCATATCTATTGTTACCACACAGATGTGTTTGAGGATTTTCTCTGTACTTGTATATCAATGTGGTATCATAATTATCATACACTAAAAGCAACTTTGTTACAACAATTAATCTTCGATGCAAAAAATATTCAGTTTGCTCTTGCACCACACTGCCGCGAGAGACGAGTTAAGATTTAAATCAAAATTCTTTGTTAAGTACTTCATTGAGTATTAGAATTGCAAATAAGTGTTAAGATTGCAAATAATTGAATACAACGTGTAAACCCCTCGGTACTGACTGATATTTATCGTGATATATTCTTTATAATATGGATAAATAAATTACCGTGGAATAACTCAACAAATGCGCTTTATTGTAAAATTGGTTGACTTGTCAGTGATCGGAAGGCTGAAAATAGTTGTCTGGGATTAGATTATCAAATAACATTATTTTCTAATACATTTTTGTGCTTTGTAATTTTAACATATTTTTATCAGAATTCTGTAACTCTAAAAGATAGATAAAACGTGAGTTGATAGAATGCAGCATTATTACTTATAATTGATTCATTAACAAAGTTATTGCAAATATTTTCTAAAAAACACAGTTAAGTTTTGTCCGAATATCTTAACTATTTTTCTTGTATGTCTTGATACTTGGAAAAATAATATCCAATCAGAAGAGAAGAGATCTAAAGGGTAAAACAGGGTTTTTTGTATCAAAAAATTAATAAAAAGTTTATTGGGTAGTTCGGTACTAAGAAGATAGAAGACAATTTGACACATGATGTCGCCTAACAATTTTGTTTATCAAAGTTTGGTTAAATGATATACAATGAAGGTGATCATTTGTGGTAATGATAATGAAAGCTGTATGGTTATAGATTGAATAGCTCTGCAGATGTTTTCCTTAATAATGAGAGAAAAAATTTCACATCACATATTGGAAATACCAGTATTTATTATCGAAACCCGCAACGTTTCGCTCTACGTACTTGTACGTTCCCTCTATGTCTATTCGGCACCGAATCTAGCGGAGTAATTTAATTATTTCCAGTAAACGCGTCGAAAATCTTCAGGCCTTCTGTTTACCCGCGACTTTAAACCAACGACACTGGACAATATTCTCCATTCAGCAGTTTTCGTCCTTTCCTATTCGGGATTCTTCGAAGCTGTTAATGGGAATACTGTTATTGGCCGCTACTGTTGCCGCTTCCGCCGGTAGGGGCAGCAGCGGCACGCGTCCATTAGACTTGCAGATGATGCGCTCGCCGTTTGTTTCTCGCGAAGGCGAGTGGAGAGGAGGAGATCGAAATCTCTTGAAAGCGCGTCGGCGTGGGGCGTGTGGGCGTGTGGGCGTACGTGCGCCGCGAAAGAAAGGGGAAGAAACCGTTAATCCCTCTGAGCGTAGAAATTCTGGTTTTAGTCGTATCGAGACGAGAAATACTTGTGAGAGCGTTGGCTTCCGCGGCCGGAGTCAGTATTTACTAGGCTGTCCGGGTGACGCCGCGTCCATGGCGAAGGTGCCGACGTTTCGGTCGCCATTCTGCGACCTTCCTCAGGGCGTATTGCGTGGAGATGTGCTGCGCACGAGTTTAAATGGGGCTTGGTTTCTCCTCTACCCAAGTGCCGGTTGGCCGGATGGTCGGCCAATGCGGAGAGAGCACCGGCCAATCAGGGGCGGGCTCTCCGCAGGGTGAGAGGAGGCGCTCCGTCCGTAATTGGACGTTGCGGAACAGCTAGGACCGCGTCCGGTCGAGATCGGACGTCCTGGTAAAATAGGTGTTTCCAGGCATCGTGTAGACGTATGCCTTGGTCAGCATTCAATGAGCGCAAGCGTCAGCATTCAATTGCATTCAGCAGCAAAAATGAGAAATACTTGGTTCTGAATGCGAATTGATTTCAAATGTAGCATTTTCTTTCATCTGTCTTTCTGCCGTGAATCTGGTATTACGTTAACAAGGTTTAAGTCGCCATTATAGAAAGTAGTTGCGTAATGGAAATACGGAGACAGTCTCACATCTGGAGTCAAAAAAGACGATTGGAATACTTCGAGCTGTGGTATACAGTGGGTGATTATTAAACTTTCTCTCAATAAATTTCTCTAGACTGGAAACTATTTATAGCGCTGATATTAAACTTAGGAGGAATAATATATAGATTATGGGCCCCAATATTTCCTTGCCTGACACTTACAGCTACCTATAGTTTGGAGTTTCTTGAGAGATTTATCAGAAGAACTTTAGTGCAAGTGCAAATCTGAAAAGAAGCATTAACAAGAAAAGTGTCATTGATACTAATGGATACGCTGTAGCTGTGAAGTATGCTATCCTAGCCTTAATACTATCTTGAATTCTGATGGTCGATTTATCGATCCCGCTTCGTGGTGAGACGGATATATCCCACAGAAGCCAAATACTTTATGAAGTGTAGCAACACTCAATGGAATTGATTAATCACCTTTTCTCTTCACAACACCCTCAAGATTTTCATATAACGTTTCTTGTGCGTTTGACCGTTTGTTTTGCAAGAAAGAGAGCGTTTAAATGTCTAAAAATAAATTTTGTAAAAAAATGAATGCTAAAAATAAAGAAGCCATGAAGCCTCAAGTCGTGTCGCCCACGGCAACTCTGGGCATTGATAGAGGTGATTAGAAATTGCCTTCGGAATTTCCAAGTGAGGATTCAGTGCCCACAATCATAGCATTCCTGCGAAAAGAAATGTGAAAAGCAAAGTCATTTTATAATTATAAAAGAAATATTATATTAGGGATGCGAAGAGTCACAGATGCATGAAACACTGAATTATTACTGAATTCGTTGTCCACATTAACATGTAATTCATACATATCATGGGACTTTAGGCATAAGACATACTCTAACACCAACGGAATTTGAACACTTAACGCAGCGCAGTCAATGCTTAGGGCGTGACTTACGCCACTTTGCAAGGCTCATCACATTAGTAAAGGAAGATTTCCATTTCGTAGCACTGAACTGGCGGACACAGCTCGTGTGTATTAAATGATTTCTCAACATGGGTGGTCATGTTGCTTGGCTGGCGAGCATTCGCGTAATATTTCGTCAAAAGCAGACTATCGCACATCAGTATAGCTAACTTTAAGTCGTGAAGGTTACTCGGAACCACTCTGACGTCACGGTGGGGGTAAAGGACGAGGCATCGAGTGTCGACGCAAGGCCCTCGCGTGGTCGCATGCCGCGTCGAACACGCTTCAATCTCGCGCAGCTGACGCGCGGCGACCCCGGCAGCATCACCCCACCCCTTCACCCCTCGTCTCTCACTTGTTCTTGTTCCCGTTCCTATTCTCGTCCCTTTCCTTACGTTGTCGGCCCTGCCCTTTCCACTCCTTTACTTTCCGTTTTTCTCCTGTCCTCTCCCCCATCTCCAACTTCTCGTCTTAATAATAATAATAATAATAATAATAATAATAATAATAATAATAATAATAATAATAATAGTCTTTATTAATGGCGAGGCTCCCTCCTGGTGGGGGGCGTCTTCTCTCCTGTTCTGCTCTGCTCTATTCTGTCCTGGCCTGGCATGTTCTGCCTTAACCTGGCCGTCTTGCGCTGGCCTGTACTGTCCTTTCGTTTCATTTTCTCTCCTCTCCTTTTCATATCCTGTCTTCTACTCTTCTCCCTTGTCTCCCTGGTCTCGTCTCCTCTCCTAGCAACGCCGTTCTTCGTGCCTCCCGAACTCATGGCAATCTACCCTTCCCAAAACGCTGTACCGCGTCCCCTTTCTCCAGACCCATGTATACAACCATATCCTCCATCCTCGCCGCACCTCGCTCCTCACCATTCCTCAAACACCGTCCGCGCAACCTCGCTCACACGTTCCAAGCCACTGGCACGCAGGCCCACTTTACCCCGTTTCTCGCTTCGTCTTGCCTCTTTCCGATGCTCTCACCTTATTGAGTCTTCCCTCCTCTGTCGACTTCCCCTTGACGACTTCTGCCTCCTCTTGTCGCCCAGGGCCGTCCCAACAACCCACCTCTTTCTCTAGCCTACTTCTTCCTGTCGTCCCTGTTCCTCCCTGAAGCCCAGCCGCTTCCTGACGTTCTCGCCCTTTCCTGACAAGCAATACTTTCGGTACACAACCTACTCCTGTCGTCCACGCTCCTCACTGATAGCCCGTCCCTTCTTCCAGTCACCCCGACTTTTTCTGACGCTGCTGCCCCTTCCTGACAACCTACCCCTTCCTGTAACCCTCAACCATTCTTGTCGTTCCCGCGACTTCCTGACATCCCGCCCCTTCCTGCCGTCCTCGCTCAATACTGTCAACCTACTCTGCACTTCTCCATCTTTCAACTTCCCCCCACCTTTCCGACGGGCCTCGCTATCCGTCACGCCAGTCCAGCCCTCGCCCCGCCAGTCCAGTTCTCGCAACGCCAGCCCAGTCCTCGCCCCGCCAGTCCAGCCTTCGCCCCGCCAGCCCAGACCTCGCCCCGCCAGTCCAGCCTTCGCTCCGCCAGCCCAGTCCTCGCCCCGTCAGTCCAGCCTTCGCCCCGCCAGTCTAGTCCTCGCCCCGCCAGCCCAGCCCTCGCCCCGCCAGCCCAGCCTTCGCCCCGTCAGTCCAGCCTTCGCCCCGCCAGCCCAGTCCTCGCCCCGTCAGTCCAGCCTTCGCCCCGCCAGCCCAGACCTCGCCCCGCCAGTCCAGCCTTCGCTCCGCCAGCCCAGTCCTCGCCCCGTCAGTACAGCCTTCGCCCCGCCAGTCTAGTCCTCGCCCCGCCAGCCCAGACCTCGCCCCGCCAGTCCAGCCCTCGCCCCGTCAGTCCAGCCTTCGCCCCGCCAGTCTAGTCCTCGCCCCGCCAGCCCAGCCCTCGCCCCGCCAGCCCAGCCTTCGCCCCGCCAGTTCAGCCTTCGCCCCGCCAGCCCAGTCCTCGCCCCGCCAGTCCAGCTTTCGCCCCGCCAGCCCAGACCTCGCCCCGTCAGTCCAGCCTTCGCCCCGCCAGCCCAGTCCTCGCCCCGTCAGTCCAGCCTTCGCCCCGCCAGCCCAGACCTCGCCCCGCCAGTCCAGCCTTCGCTCCGCCAGCCCAGTCCTCGCCCCGTCAGTCCAGCCTTCGCCCCGCCAGCCCAGCCCTCGCCCCGCCAGCCCAGCCTTCGCCCCGCCAGTCCAGCCTTCGCCCCGCCAGCCCAGACCTCGCCCCGTCAGTCCAGCCTTCGCCCCGCCAGCCCAGTCCTCGCCCCGTCAGTCCAGCCTTCGCCCCGCCAGCCCAGTCCTCGCCCCGTCAGTCCAGCCTTCGCCCCGCCAGCCCAGACCTCGCCCCGCCAGTCCAGCCTTCGCTCCGCCAGCCCAGTCCTCGCCCCGTCAGTCCAGCCTTCGCCCCGCCAGTCTAGTCCTCGCCCCGCCAGCCCAGACCTCGCCCCGCCAGTCCAGCCCTCGCCCCGTCAGTCCAGCCTTCGCCCCGCCAGTCTAGTCCTCGCCCCGCCAGCCCAGCCTTCGCCCCGCCAGTTCAGCCTTCGCCCCGCCAGCCCAGTCCTCGCCCCGCCAGTCCAGCCTTCGCCCCGCCAGCCCAGACCTCGCCCCGTCAGTCCAGCCTTCGCCCCGCCAGCCCAGTCCTCGCCCCGTCAGTCCAGCCTTCGCCCCGCCAGCCCAGACCTCGCCCCGCCAGTCCAGCCTTCGCTCCGCCAGCCCAGTCCTCGCCCCGTCAGTCCAGCCTTCGCCCCGCCAGTCTAGTCCTCGCCCCGCCAGCCCAGACCTCGCCCCGCCAGTCCAGCCCTCGCCCCGTCAGTCCAGCCTTCGCCCCGCCAGTCTAGTCCTCGCCCCGCCAGCCCAGCCTTCGCCCCGCCAGTTCAGCCTTCGCCCCGCCAGCCCAGTCCTCGCCCCGCCAGTCCAGCCTTCGCCCCGCCAGCCCAGACCTCGCCCCGTCAGTCCAGCCTTCGCCCCGCCAGCCCAGTCCTCGCCCCGTCAGTCCAGCCTTCGCCCCGCCAGCCCAGACCTCGCCCCGCCAGTCCAGCCTTCGCTCCGCCAGCCCAGTCCTCGCCCCGTCAGTCCAGCCTTCGCCCCGCCAGCCCAGCCCTCGCCCCGCCAGCCCAGCCTTCGCCCCGCCAGTCCAGCCTTCGCCCCGCCAGCCCAGACCTCGCCCCGTCAGTCCAGCCTTCGCCCCGCCAGCCCAGTCCTCGCCCCTTCAGTCCAGCCTTCGCCCCGCCAGCCCAGACCTCGCCCCGCCAGTCCAGCCTTCGCTCCGCCAGCCCAGTCCTCGCCCCGTCAGTCCAGCCTTCGCCCCGCCAGTCTAGTCCTCGCCCCGCCAGCCCAGACCTCGCCCCGCCAGTCCAGCCCTCGCCCCGTCAGTCCAGCCTTCGCCCCGCCAGTTCAGCCTTCGCCCCGCCAGCCCAGTCCTCGCCCCGCCAGTCCAGCCTTCGCCCCGCCAGCCCAGTCCTCGCCCCGCCAGTCCAGCCTTCGCCCCGCCAGCCCAGTCCTCGCCCCGTCAGTCCAGCCTTCGCCCCGCCAGTCTAGTCCTCGCCCCGCCAGCCCAGCCCTCGCCCCGCCAGCCTAGCCTTCGCCCCGCCAGTTCAGCCTTCGCCCCGCCAGCCCAGTCCTCGCCCCGCCAGTCCAGCCTTCACCCCGCCAGCCCAGACCTCGCCCCGCCAGTCCAGCCTTCGCTCCGCCAGCCCAGTCCTCGCCCCGTCAGTCCAGCCTTCGCCCCGCCAGTCTAGTCCTCGCCCCGCCAGCCCAGCCCTCACCCCGCCAGCCCAGCCTTCGCCCCGTCAGTCCAGCCTTCGCCCCGCCAGCCCAGACCTCGCCCCGTCAGTCCAGCCTTCGCCCCGCCAGCCCAGACCTCGCCCCGCCAGTCCAGCCTTCGCTCCGCCAGCTCAGTCCTCGCCCCGTCAGTCCAGCCTTCGCCCCGCCAGCCCAGCCCTCGCCCCGCCAGTCCAGCCTTCGCTCCGCCAGCCCAGTCCTCGCCCCGTCAGTCCAGCCTTCGCCCCGCCAGTCTAGTCCTCGCCCCGCCAGCCCAGCCCTCGCCCCGCCAGCCCAGCCTTCGCCCCGTCAGTCCAGCCTTCGCCCCGCCAGCCCAGTCCTCGCCCCGTCAGTCCAGCCTTCGCCCCGCCAGCCCAGACCTCGCCCCGCCAGTCCAGCCTTCGCTCCGCCAGCCCAGTCCTCGCCCCGTCAGTCCAGCCTTCGCCCCGCCAGTCTAGTCCTCGCCCCGCCAGCCCAGACCTCGCCCCGCCAGTCCAGCCCTCGCCCCGTCAGTCCAGCCTTCGCCCCGCCAGCCCAGCCCTCGCCCCGCCAGTCCAGCCTTCGCTCCGCCAGCCCAGTCCTCGCCCCGTCAGTCCAGCCTTCGCCCCGCCAGTCTAGTCCTCGCCCCGCCAGCCCAGCCCTCGCCCCGCCAGCCCAGCCTTCGCCCCGCCAGTTCAGCCTTCGCCCCGCCAGCCCAGTCCTCGCCCCGCCAGTCCAGCCTTCGCCCCGCCAGCCCAGACCTCACCCCGCCAGTCCAGCCTTCGCCCCGCCAGCCCAGTCCTCGCCCCGTCAGTCCAGCCTTCGCCCCGCTAGTCCCAGTACTCGCCCCGCAAGTCCAGCCTTCGCCCCGCCAGCCCAGTCCTCGCCCCGCCAGTCCAGCCTTCGCCCCGCCAGCCCAGTCCTCGCCCCGTCAGTCCAGCCTTCGCCCCGCCAGCCCAGACCTCGCCCCGCCAGTCCAGCCTTCGCCCCGCCAGCCCAGTCCTCGCCCCGTCAGTCCAGCCTTCGCCCCGCCAGCCCAGACCTCGCCCCGCCAGTCCAGCCTTCGCTCCGCCAGCCCAGTCCTCGCCCCGTCAGTCCAGCCTTCGCCCCGCCAGTCTAGTCCTCGCCCCGCCAGCCCAGCCCTCGCCCCGCCAGCCCAGCCTTCGCCCCGCCAGTTCAGCCTTCGCCCCGCCAGCCCAGTCCTCGCCCCGCCAGTCCAGCCTTCGCCCCGCCAGCCCAGACCTCACCCCGCCAGTCCAGCCTTCGCCCCGCCAGCCCAGTCCTCGCCCCGTCAGTCCAGCCTTCGCCCCGCTAGTCCCAGTACTCGCCCCGCAAGTCCAGCCTTCGCCCCGCCAGCCCAGTCCTCGCCCCGCCAGTCCAGCCTTCGCCCCGCCAGCCCAGTCCTCGCCCCGTCAGTCCAGCCTTCGCCCCGCCAGCCCAGACCTCGCCCCGCCAGTCCAGCCTTCGCCCCGCCAGCCCAGTCCTCGCCCCGCCAGTCCAGTTCTCGGAACGCCACCCCAGTCCTCGCCCCGTCAGTCCCGCCTTCGCCCCGCCAGCCCAGTCCTCGCCCCCGCGCGTCGCGCAGCAAGTGGGCTCAAGTGCCGAGAATTGTTTTTATGGGCGTCGCGCTCGCGCCGCTTTCAGACTTCGCCGCCGCCGCCGCCGCCACCGCGACCCCGCGGCTCGGCTCGGCGCGCCGCGCCGTTTAGCGGTTAGAGGCGGCGCCGCGCGCTGGGCGCGCGAGAGATGCGCTTTTCCTGGTGCGGCGGAGCGGGCTGGGTTTCCGCTAGCCGGGACGCGATGGTCATACTCGACGATTGTGTATTTGAGCATCCGCGTGTTAAGTTTCATGGAAAACAACATAAGGAGGCTATATATGCAATATTGAATTAAATTGAATTGAATTCAATGTGCCTTATTTTACCTGGCGAGACTCAGGCCATCAGGCCCGCTCTTCCGTCTGACCACACAAATTTCGCTACGCTCCTTTCATCAACTAGCAGAGAAAGGAGGTATTTCTTGGGCGAGAATCAGGCGATTTGAATTTAGCTCAGAGGCGTCATTTAGGCTTGAGGATTTTTTACATGCAAGTAAATCTACTAACATGGGACAGCCGGCTTTACTTCCCCTCTGAAGGAAGGCGTACGAAGGATTTTTTCACCCTTAAAAATCCACGGCTTCGATCGGGTTTGCGCGCGAATCCGCGAACTTGGGTACAACAGTTTGGTACGCTAACCGTTACACCATCGCCGCCGATGGTGGCGTAATATGGGTTCTGTATTCTGACATCTGACCCTCTGGTAATGACTGCCCCCTGACTCTCTGGCTGTAATAAAACAAAGGATCCTTCCATCTTCTAACCATTTACTTTGTGATTATGTGATAGTGTCACATAATACACCGACATAAAATTGTCTCGCGGAAAATAATAATAGATTGTTCAAATGTCTATGACGAACATATATATAATAAATATTTTCTAAGCATTTTTAGATGAATACCCTTATGTTGAGAAGTCTTTAGTATACAAGACATATTTGTTGAAGGAGATTTCCGTTCCTGAACGTTTAGAGCGGGCGTTTGAGCTGTAACAACGACGGAATATTCTCACATAATGGATCTAGCCATACATATAACATTATGCGTAACGTTTTCAACTTGAGGAGGAGGAAAGGTTCATTGTGCTTTCTCTGCTTCATTGACTGCTATTCCGGGAGAGGCGAAGAGAGGAGTGGGCGTATCACGCACTGTTTGCATGGCTCACTCGCCTACGCCACCCACGCCCCGCCCGCTTCCCCAATCGAGCTCGTTCCCGAGATTACGGCTACATGCCGCCTAAATGGGGCGCCGTCACAGAGCGCACGCGCCGCGGAAGACGCGCAGCTGCTCGAGGTTTTACTCGTAGTTGCTCTGCGCAGGGCTACATTTCGGACTCTTCTTAAATATTTTTTTGGAAACGAGATGTGATTTGGCGTGTATTTTCATCATTGGCAACACAGCATTTATTCTTTCCCCTTCTCCTAATATAAAAATTATTATTATTTGTTTCGAAATACTGGGGTATCTTGCAATGGATACCCTAGTATTTCTGCAATGGATTGAAAAAGAGGTTAGTATTAACATTAAAACAATTTATAATCAATACACTTTACGTATGTTTTATTCCAACATGTTATTTATAAACTCCATGAATTTAGATAATTTATTTGAAATAATCTTTAGAAGTGAAAAGTTTACTTTATAATATATTTTTGTTTAGACATGTAGTACCAGAGGGCAAAAGAGGTGTGCAATGAATTTGTGGCTTCGAATTCCTTTCCGATTTGGAAGGTTCTGAATGAGCCGATAAAATGAAAATCAAATGAGAAAAAGGTGAGAATACAATTGAGCAATAGAGTTTCATAATTTACCGTTTGTTCTTTTGCTTTTAGTTTTGGGGGCAAAATGAAGCCTAGGATTGGTTGTGCGTTAGCTACATAAACGATACTTACTAATTACACTACATACTTGTAACAACTGATCTGGTTCATTTGTTCGTTTGAAACTTCACATCTTCAGAACACTGATTTACAAACAATACCTTTGAAGATTCCGACACTCGAACTATTGGAAGGATTTGTTTTGCAATAATTCTTTCTTGCTTGGATAATTGTATACACACTGTGTTAATGTATTGTAACTGTGATACTTTATTTTCAGTAAATATATGCATTCGTGTATGCCATAAACAATTAATACGAGCATAAGAAAATCAAATAAAATATATCTCAGTATTTCAGTCTTGGGTTGTCATGCAAAGGTTGGTTTGTTCAGTAAGCAATACTGAATAAGAATCGGTTATCAAGAAAGAAAAAAACATTTTGTGCAATATATTTACAGAAAATATAAATAAAAACTATACTGAAAAGTAAGAAAAGATTAATACGATATTTTTGAAAACAATATTAGTTAAACACAGTTAGATCGCACTTTGACTCTCAAATCTGAGTGTGTTATTAATTTCTTATTAAGTTTATACTATTACAACCTGGAAATGTAAATGCCATAGAATTATTCTGCATATTGCATATGAGAAAAGTCAAAATAACCAGAGGTGTCAATTACTGTTGGTTGTGCATCGTCATTTTGAGTTACTGTGATCAGCGCAGGGCCGGTTCCGAAACATCAATTGAGGGTCCGAAAGAAATCTCATCGCGCCGAAAGAGTTCTTCTTCTCAAGAACAAGGATGAAGGATGCGCATAAATATTCATGAATATTCAGAAACCTCTTCGGGACATCGTAAAAATCCCCTAAAAGATTCTCGGGAGGGTGGATAATTAAGTTCCCCGTTCCGTCGAGAGGGATCGCAGGCGTCGCGTCGAAGCGGCTCCAAAGGCCTCGAGCTGAGCAAAACGAAATACGCATGAGAAGCGCACTCAGTGTGAGGAACCGTTACAATTTTGAAAGACTTCGAAGACGAGAAGAACCGGATTTACAGACACACGTTTCCAAGAAACTGCTTATTGAATCGCGTTCCTGGAGATTAAATATGGGTCATCCTGTAACATGTACATGTATTTCTTCTTTGTTTAGAAAAATAATTTATTTTTAGTAGATAAATAATAATGAAAAACTTAGAAAATAATAGTACGTAATAGTGAAAGTGTCAATATTCTACTTTTTCATAAAAAAATAACTCAGGGGGAAAATTTGAAAAATAGCAAACCAACAAATCGATCGGGTTTTAATATCGTCACCTTCCACATCCATTTACTAATATGACACTCGTGTTGGTGGATTGCAAAATTATTTTGATTGTCAAAATAATCGAAATTGAAACATACTTGAAGCCCCTGTGAAATTGCGAGATACGCTGTTTGAGGAATTTTCTTCGAACGGTGTTAAAAGTTTTTGCTAGTTCTTATATCCATTTTGGAATGTTTACATGCATCATTTTCAAGTAACCTAATAAGCTGATTCATTTATATTAAACGTTTTTTTATGAGTTTTCTAATGTAACAATAAATGTCAGGTTTTTTGAAAAACTTATTTTTCTATATAATTCTGTATGATGTGCACTTGGTATTTTTACTTAGCAATAATTTTTACTGAAACCGAAACTTATCTATAATAAAAATGAATTCTTGACTGATTCCAACTTCCGCATATGTGTCGTGTGGAAGGTCGACTAGCTCATGTTACTCAAGCAGTCTGTCATTCCGAGAATCGATTTTCCTGGCTCGTAGTTCGTCACGTGGAACCCGTTTAAGTATACTGTACTTCTTTCTCGTTCACGGCGTTTACGATGTGGCCGCTGGGAAAACTAGCTTTCCTAGCGGAGAGTGCGTACTGAACGTCACCGAACACACCCACACACTTCGGGGGGAAAGCACAAGATTCCGAAATGTAGGATGCGTTTTAGTGATTCATTATTTCATGTTTGGCGGGCGTCTCAAATGCTATGGTCATTAGTCGCGGAAGCCTAGAGCATATTTTTATCACTTGCGGTAGCGGTGCTATTTTCCCTCTTGGTGGTGAGATCCGAGGCCGACCTATGATGAGACCCGTCAATTTGCGACGCACGCCTCTCTTACAAGAGGTTCCTTAACATCGACCATGTATAAGTCGAAAACGGTGAGAACCAGAATATTCGAATTCGTTTTTCTAGACTGGAAAACTCGACTGTTATTTCCTGTGCCGTAATATACAAAATATATTTTGTGATGTTCTATTACATTTGGTTAGGTCTTGAGGTACGATATTAAGATTGGTTGAATGGCATAGCTCAAAATGTATCACTATTGTAGAAATAATGTATTTCGTAAGCGTAAAATAGAATCTGTGGATAATGATTATTCCAACAGTTGAAGAAGACGTACTCTTCATAATATGCTATATATCTTTACAAAATAATTTTCCAATCGTAGTGTGACAATCTTGGTAGAGTGAGCTGAAATCCAGCCAAGTGGAGATTTTGATATTGTACACGAGTCTAAAGGCAAAATACGTATGATAATTTCAGAACATTGTCCAGAAAATGATTTTCAATTTTTAAAACATATCTAATAACCAGAAAACTAAATTGATTTATAAATAATGTTTATTTTATCTCATTAACAATATATTTAACTAGAATACATCATTTAGAGAAAAGCAATACAACTGACATCAGGGAACGAAAGACTACGAGGTATCTGGGGCTACAAAACAGACGCGATGCGATGTGACACAGTGCAACGGCGTCAGCTGGCGTAGTGTTTATGCAGATTCATATTGCCTGGACATCCCACATCGCGTTCTGCCTACCCATAAAGCCTAGCGCGCATTAGATTCGTTCAGTACGGACAACCAGCACTTACGGGATTTTTAATAGTTTTAGTTGTGAGTGTGATGTTTAGCCTGCCACGGTCTGTACGGGACGATCCGTATCTCCCGGCGTTTGTAAAAAGATGCGAACGAAATATTGTTTTGGAAAATGATCTACTGTGCCTTCCCACCGATTAATCATCGGGTAATTGTGATGAAAGTATTTCTGTATTTCCTTTCCGCAATAGTCCTCACGTCACAACACAAGGAGTCAGACTCCGAAACTTAGGTAAATAGTAGTTTTGAATTCCTCCTACCGTCCTAGCAATCAGTCGCATACCAATTTGAGGGAGTAACCATCTTAAAACGTACCGTCTGTTCTATACCTTACCCTCCGTCTTTGTTGATCCAAATCGCGCTTGATTTTACAGGGAACAAAAGGGACCTTGCAAGGAAAAGTGAATAAACAGCAAAGACGTACGCCTCTGATTTCTCTTAGGAGAGGGGGGACGGGGGAAGATATATGGTTCATCCGATTTAATGTTTCCTTATAATTAATTTTTGATTTATGTTGAATATCAAAAAGGAACATTTATTTGTTGACTGACAGTTAATATTTATAACGTAAACAATTGATATACTGAATGATTTTCGTATTATAAATAATTAGTAAAAGCAATAATTTTAATGTTTCATTGACTTCTGAGGGGAGGAGGAACAGAAGCTCTATGCCCCCTTTTGTGTGACAGTGAAGGCTTACAGTTACTTTATTCTAGTCTTTATTTTTTGATTTTGTGTTTACGAATCCCATATTCTTGTAACATTTCAAATATTCAAAATATTCTCGAAATTGCAATGTGACTCATTAAGCTGAACTGAGCTGAAACACGTTCTAAGTGAGAGTTATAGTTTGTGCTATAAAAACATATGTATTAATATTTTCTAATAAATAATATGTTTTAGAAGTAGTGAGTTTTCTGGGAATATAATATGATACTACGAAGATGTCCTGGGATTGAAGAAAAGACTACTCATGCGGTCAAAGTGACATCAGTTGGCTTAAAACATAATTACTATAGTATTTTATTCCAAATTTCAATAAGAAAATTAAGAGTTACTCTTGTAATATATAAGTAGATTCTATTGTATTATCGAGAGTGGTTTGAAACAAGGTCAAAACCTACGTAAATAAACAAATTGTTAAAAATCGAAAGATATAATGTAGGCAGGGGATTGCCCAAAACAATATCAATAGTTAAGTTCAGCGATATACAGTATCGTTATATTAAGTACACATTCAAGGGCCATTTCTTTATGGCATTTTTGTAAACCAATAAAACGTTTTCAGAATTATTATTTTTAATCATTATTTTCAACAGCTCTTTCTTCCCAGCTCGTGATAAAATTTTTATACAACCTTAACCAAAAATAATAAATACCTGTTTAATATCACGGAATGCTAACTGGTACTTGGAAGTTATAAGTTTATTTTCTAAAGCAATAAAGCGAAACCTAACGTAACCCTGTCACTCTGTTTTGTAAAAATCAGGACGCCTTAATGTTACTTCCCGCCTTTTATACACATATATGGGAATTCTTCGAATGAAAGACTTTAGACTTTAGGAAGACTGGTGTCCAAGAAACCGTTTTAAAATTCTAGATATGTTGATTCCACCAAGGGAGACATCTCTAGCAAGCGGTTTCTTCATCATATCTTTATATCTGTAATCGTGTAACTTTAATAAACGTGTTCGATACATTAATGCAGGTACCGCCTTTGTTCATGTAATATATGCAAGGTCACTGTACGATTAATTATCATTTATACCTAGAGGCGATATTTTTATCTCATATCTGTGTACCTGAAGAAAAAGGTTAAGAAAAACTTGTTTCCATTTGTTATTCAGAGAGCATGTAGAGATATGTTATGAACACGATGAACATCCATTAAGATTTTTTTTGCATTAATTCAATGACATTACAATACTGAAGAAGATATATTACGAAGAAAATATAATAATAATAATAATAATAATAATAATAATAATAATAATAATAATAATAATAATAATTAATAATAAAATGATAATACAATGGCAACCCATCTCTCTCCCCTCCCGCAAAGTCATTTTGATATTATGACTCTCAGATCTGGAGGATGTGAACCTAAGCCAATAAAGAAGTCGATTCCAATAGAGGAGCAAGTACTGGAAGAGAACTTCGAAAATATAAGGAAAATGTGGCTCATTGAAATAAGTAAGGTGAGTAACCTGAAGCTCGGAAGCGCCTTATTCAAAAAGAGAGAGAGAGGGGGGATAGAGAGAGGGGGGAGAGAGGAAAGAAACAGAAAGAGAAAGAGGGGGAGGGAGAGAAAGAGGGAGAGAAAGAGGGAGTTTGAAGAGAGAGAGGAAGAGGGAGAGAAAGAGGAAGAGAAAGAGGAAGAGGGAGAGAAAGAGGAAGAGAAAGAGGAAGAGGGAGAGAAAGAGGAAGAGAAAGAGGAAGAGGGAGAGAAAGAGGAAGAGAAAGAGGAAGAGGGAGAGAAAGAGGAAGAGGGAGAGAAAGAGAAAGAGGAAGAGGGAGAGAAAGAGAAAGAGGAAGAGGGAGAGAAAGAGAAAAAGAGAGAGAACAATAGAAACACCGTATAATTTGGAATGGCAAGATGTCGTACTGATATTGTGCACGGGACATCCAAGTGAAGTTGGACGGTTGGCTTAGTTGGGATTTTTTTGTAGGATAACTTCCTTAAGAAAGAGACAGAAGGCCTGGTCCTAGCAGCCCTATATCAGGCTGCTACCAAGACCGTCCAGTGTTTAAACATATACGTCCATCGAGTATGGCATCTGCACTGTACTCAAACAACAGGAAGAAGCAATCCCTGTCTGCAACAAGATCTGAAAGTCCGTTTTCAAACAACACCATCACAGAGTGACCACCTTGCTACCCTGGAATCTGAGCAGAAAGTGAGATTTTAGGCAACTGATCAATAATGGAAACACAAGATGGACAGTCTGGACGAAAACTCCAATGCAAACATATTCTGGGATTTCCAGGTCCAAACAGACCACAGGTTGGGATATAACATGTTAAGGCAGTAATGTCATTGCAAATCTGTCCGTCGTTTAAGAAAATCAGTTATAAAGGATGAGCCATAACACCGGATTTTGTAGTGGATCAAAAGGAGATCAAAAGTTAATGAAGTATATTTGTCTTCAGATAGAACGGCTGGAAGGAGTGTGACAGTCGTCCTAAAATAAATTTGGAGATGTAGGGGCCTTACCCATAGGTATGAAAGAACATTTTAGCACCTGCGAATATAGTATTCCAACTGCTTGTACTTGTGTCTCCTGCCTTAAAAGTTTATTGAATGTGCCCATGCGGCAATGATTTTACATCCCTCAACTCTCCGTGCACCCTCACACATATCCACTTATCGTAGTCTGTTCATTATCACAAATAAATGTGTTCTTTAATTTATACTTGAAATTATTTTCAAAGCGATTTATTACACAGAATTGAATGAATTTTAATATTTTATGCGTTTGCAAAGACATTTTCTTCCTTCAACTTCCTGATGCATGGACAGAAAATCCAAAATTCAAAATATGATTAAACAATCTTAACGATTACAAATTGCTTACTTCAATACCCGCCAATCACGGACACAAAGAAGCCAACTGTCCAATATGAGCGCCTAACAATGCCGTAATGGCTCGCGTGACTGGCAGGGGGAAACTCATTGGATGCGCCAATAGTCCACGCTCTCCCTGTCTCCCTCCCACTGTGCAGCTCCGGCGGCGCGGCGCGCCTGTCACCCAACGTGAGTCGGAGGAACAGCTGCGGCCAATCAGGAGGCGGTCACATACGCCAAGCAAAACATTCCAAACCGATTTGCCGCGATGGAATTCTCGGAAGTGCTGAGAGGAAGGAAAACGCTTATTGTACGTGATGGTTGAGGCAGTAGGCCCACCTCCGCAAATGCGTTGTATCTGTTTATGATTAACTCATATATGTGTGTGTGTTAATGTCAGCTGCGCCGAATTGAATCTGCAGAAATGAGATTTCTTCGTTTTGTGGCAGGATATTCACTATTAGACCACAAAAAAAGTGTAGATATCAGAGAAGAACTAAATGTTGAACCGGTTATAGATACCATAAAGAAATATCGAGAAAACTGGAAAGGTCATGTCCTGAGAATGCCAGAACATAGAATAAGTAAAACTATTCTTCAATATGTACCTAAAGGAAAAAGAAGTGTAGGACGTCCCTTGAAGAGATGGCATGAACAATTCTGAGACGGAACAAGAGGTCTAATCCTTGCTGCCGATGATGATGATGATGATGATGTGTGTGTGTGTGTGTTAGTTTTTCACGATATCCAGTATGGTTATCACGCGTCAACTAACTTGACAATAAGACAACAGTTTTGTTTCGTTTTTTATTTGAGGGATGTAGAACCTCCTGTAAGACCTCGTTGGCTCGTTGGTTAGCGTGCTCGCTTTCCACGGCGCAACACCAGGTTCGATTCCCGACCGAAACAAAATTATAACGCGTGTGTGCTTTCCTTGTGCGCTTTCCTTACTCGTCTCAGTATCTATTGCTCTGTGACGATGACAAAGTCCACCATAAGGTTTTGAAGACCTGGATATACGGTGAAGGGATATCTTCGTGCTAACCACAGGAACTTCTTATCCCATCGCCAAACTTCTTATCCCATATTATAGTCCGCCAAGGCTCGTAGCGGACTGTCGAGTCAAAGGACAGGACAGGAACGTACTTTACTGCTGTGAGTGATAATCGGTGTGGTGTCTTGTGGTCTGTCTTGTGGTTTTGGAAGATCTTTTGTGTTTAAAAAGTTCATCATTATTTTGAACTATCCGCATGGCAACGTCGGGCAACCAATTCGGTTACTGCACTGGCATTCGCTTGCTATTGATAAGCGAGATCACGGAAAAGTACCGATGAGAACAGTTGGCCCTGAGAAGTTTTCTCCGGTCAGCAGCTGAATTCGACGTAGTTATGTATATAGTGTCGAAAATTCGCCATTTCGGTCCTCGAACCCTAGGACCACCCTTAGACTCGCTGCAGAGACGGCAACAATACTGAGTTAATCAGATGGTAATTTTTTTCTTGGGAATAAACGATAAGTGCAGTTGCAGAAACGAAATTGATTGTAAATTTAAATTAATTTCCTATTAATATCTACCGATATCGATTGCATCCATACCAAACGATATCAACCATCAACATTTTGTTCTGCTATTGTTCCAAATACCACATCTTGAAGTATTCTGACATTTTTGGCCATGGAAGGGGCATTTCTAACGCCTGTGTCCTTATACAGAGCATGGCAGGACCTCTCCTCATAATTACCAGATGTGCGAGTAATTTCTTCAAAAGATGTCGGAAATATCACTTAAAACATTTCAGAAAGTAAATTTTCTCCAAATATCAGATGATGAAATTAGTTTATTTTAATTTCTTATTCGTATTCAAGTGAAACGATTAAAACTTTTCTGAACGTATTTATCATCTGCTGGAAAAACGTTAAATAAAGAAATTTAATTCTGAATGTGTTCTGGGTGTTCTAAATCTGTTAACACCCTTTATAAATGTAAAAATATTTCGCTATACATGTTTTAATTTTTTAAATAAACTCAATACTTTTTACTTTTTGGCAGAATATATGCTAACGTAAGTTTCTTTTACTGATGATTTCCGCGATCATTTTTTTAAATTTTTCTTTTCGTAATTTTCTGCCCATAAGCAGTATACTTTCGCATCTCGAAAAAATACAAATGGCACCCCCTTCCCTCATTAAGGTTCTTCCTTGCCAAAAGACTTCACTGATACTGCTCTGCTGATCGGATCTTCAGCGCCGCGCTGCGTTCGATGCCAAGCTTTTGTATTCTTTGAATGAAAGGATACTTTCTCCTGTTGATATCGAGAACATGCCAAGAGCCAAGATTCATCGGGAAGAAAGTATTCCCGGTTGAATTTAGATCTGGATGTGTTGTTAACCACGTGCGTGTTAAGATATGTTTATCAATGAGCAATGACTTCCAAATGATAAAGGAAACAGTCAATTTTAATTTACATGTACACATAATTTCAAATTTCTTTAATTACGTACGTTTTCGACTAGAAATAATAATGTATACTGAATTGAATATTGTATTATTTATTGGATTACCAGATACAATAAATATTTGAAAAAATTACTATTAGTACGTGGGATATGAATTAGAAATTCGGTGAACAAACGTTACAATTCGGGCAAAGATGATGCAACTTTACATTATTCAACTTTATAATATATCATTTATGAGTAACAAATTGCAGTAATACGATTGGAAGCGTTATATAAAAGGTGTACTTCAGTAGACCATATTGAGTCTGAAAACTAAAAATGTTTAGAACAAAACTTGAAATTGTTTCATTGAGGGCGCTACCAACAGTTTTTGTCTTACAAAGTATAAAGTCAGGTATTGCAGTTTTGAAGTCTGAGATGTAGCAGTCTATGGATGATCTCAAGGGTTGTCGAATGGAATTTCATGTCTAATTTATATAGCTGCTAGTGAAGGAATATAATAAATATTATATTAACATTATAACAAACGGCATTTTCTCTTAAAGTCTCATTATCATAATTTTACAAGATTTATACTTGTACGATTACTCATCAGGTATGGCGATATGTGAAATCCAAAAATAATAGCTTAGTTTGAAGGATAGAAAAGGATTGAAATACAAAAATCTAAAGTTTAAGACCCTGCAGGATATTTGATTAACATTTGTTCATAAAAACTATATTCTCAACAAATTCATTTTATTATAATCAATAAAGTCAATTTCAAATACTTTCATAAAAGGACAGATATTTATTTTATTTTATCAATGTTTTAGAGTCAGAGATTTGTAAATTGATGCTAATGATGTAGAAGCTATTGCAACTTTGGTATTAAATGTAAAAGATGTCAAAAATATTACAGCAAAGAAATCAGAAATTTTAGCAATCTGATTTAAAATAAGAGTACTTCACAAATGAAATTAAGTTAAACATGGTTTCAGAATGCGGCAAAAATCTATTATATATATGAAACTCTCGCTTTATGTTCACGTTACCTCCTTCGATTAATGAGTCGAACCTTATTTTAAGCATATAGAGAAAGAGGTGCACGAAAAATGGAATAGAAAAACCGATATAGTTTTAGATACATTGCTTTGAATCGGACATTCCAGATGTTTTGTTAAAGGCTGTTGCAGTTAATTTCAAGAGTTTATCACTTGAAATAAATTCAGCAGTATACAAGATAATGTTGTATTACAAGAGCCGCATTGTAAGAAATATAAGTGTCTCTGTGGTTCAGGCGTTCGAAGGTTGAGCCTCGCTTCAACGTGGTAGGCGGGTTTTCCGCTCTCGCCCGCTCTTGCTGACTCACCCACCGCTTCACTTACGCCATCGCCGCTTAGCCACGCTTTTCTACCGTCGCGCTCTCGAAGAGGCAGTGGATATTCAAAACCACTGCACATCGGACGCGAAAACGCCCGAAGAGGATACTGAAGGCTGAATCACCAAAACGGATTCATAAAGTATTTCAGGCCGGCGAAGAGGATCAATTTCAGTTCGGAACTTCGCAAAACAATTCTATTGAATTGAATGTTTAAATTCTAAAGTAGATTTTTTTTAAAAAAAGTACTATTGTATTGCAAACACTTCAGAAGATTGAGATGCTATCAATCTTACTTTCGATAAATAAAATTACCAAAAATGTTCCGTTCGGATTCTATTGGTGGTAGTACGGTGAAAAAATTTCCTGCCCGGATCCAATACTGTTGCCCACTGGCTTCCACATCACTTCAAACCTGACTGGGAACGGAATATTCTCCGTGTGAGCTTTCACGCCGTTGACACGGAAATCACACTGGCAAAATTAAATCCATCAATAATTCTGCACCTAATCGTATTCCATTTTACGTTCTTTCAGGAAACTATGGAAGTAATAGTTTGGTATATCTGAAAAAGCTGTTGAATCACTCCCTGGAGAGTGAGATTGGTTAAACAAGTTTGTATACACATCTAAGCGTACGAAAATCTTTTGGTGAATACTGGCCGTGATGGGTAGCTGTTTACTATCAAAGTTTTAACTCACAGACTGTTAGGAAGTACGCTTTCCCAGGAATGAAAATATCGCATGAAAATCTAGTTTTATGTTTGAATTTGAAACTTCTTCAACGTACAATAAAACTACTCGTTTGATTGAGTTGAAAGAACAATCCTCTTACCAGTACGTGGACTCGACAAGGAAGCAATAATCATGATCCACTTTCAAAATTTGCTCTGGGGAATTGTTTACGTCTATATGAAAACCGCTGCGTTCAATCGGTAGACACCAGGTTTTTATGAAGAACTTTCAGATTTAGTCAAGAGTTAAATTTTCGGCTTTGTGTATGTAAACTCTCATTGTTTACATTTAAAAAAGTAATGTCGATAATACTTCTTTATAGTGAAAACGATTATATTATTTGTTGTTTTTCTGATGTACGGGCATAGCTTGCTAGACATTAAGTATCTCTTCTTATCTTGCCAGATGGTTTTTCATGCAATGCCACAATATTAAATCATGAAGGAACAATAACTTCCAGAAGCATTCGCTCCCGTAACAATCACAAGATGTTATAAGTATAGGTATTGTGGACTCCCTGAAGATCCCCATTCCGACACCCTCGAACAACTCTGATTGCATCGTCGAATTTAGATGTGAAGCGTGAGGGCCCGGAATGAACCACTAAATCTCATCATCTTTGTTCTCAAGCGTTCGGTATGCAGCATCTTCACGCACCCCATCTCCCTTTGCAGCCGCCGCTCGCAACGGCGGCCGCTTGCGCTCTCGAGACGAGTCGGTCGCCCCACCAATTCCGTCTTCCCACAGCCAGAGACTGAGCGCAGTGGGCCAACATGCCAAGACCCGCGCAGCATGAATAAAACAAATTGATGTGAAAATTAAGATTATATATAAAACTGTTTAAAGAATAGATAAATGAACACACGAATAAAAAATATATACAAGGTATACAACTTAGCTTCCGCCGGTTTTTTCCTCAAAAATATGACCCTTTATTGAACAAAATGCTTACAAAATGCTTATTATTCAAAGTAATGTCCATCGCTGGCCACAACTTTTTCCCATCTTTCCGGCAGTGTGCGAATGCCGCGTCGAAAAAATTGTTGCACACACAAATCCACTCATGTTTGAATGGGGTTATGTTGCCGAAGCTCACAGCTAACTGCCTGACGTCTGCGATCTGTTTATCGCGACCGTTACTTACCACTGTAGCGAACTATTGAAAAACGGCGGAAGCAAAGTTGTACACCTTGTAATAAATATAAAAATATATATCAGTTTTCCCTCTTGGATGCCCTTGGACTGATAAATTTCACAATACCGTTGGATCGCGCGCTTCTGGGTTTGTTTAGGGCCACTGCGCGGAGTGGCGCGAGTCGCGGCGCGCAAGAAGCAGATTGCCTTTTCCTTCCATTACGTCCGCGCGCGCGGCATTAGATGCGGTTTTGAAATTGAAATCGCTGGCTTCTGCTCGCGCTCTGCGTGTGCACGGGAGAAGGTCGCGGGGCGGAGGTGGCTCGGCCGCCCTCGGAGAAAAACGAGGTCGAAGAGGTGGACCAAAACGCCTTCGTCCCCTTGGAAATAGATTTGAGAAATATTTTTATTTGTTAGAAATTTATTAATATGTAATTAAATTTGTCCATGGAATTGGTTGCCTCAACAGGGATTCGAACCGAGCCCTCTGGTCATTGTTACAATTTTGATTTCCTTACGATTGCGGAATATATTCTCTAAACGTAATTGCGTCCAACAAATGATTGAAATGGTGACAATTATATGTTCTTAATATGTTTAAAAATGAATTTATTTTAATACTACCTACATTCATTTTGTTGAATGATTAGTGATTCTGGCCGCTTCAACAGTTAAGTCATTCATTAGTGCCGTAAGTGTAGTGCATGTTTTTGGACGGTAATCTTCCCCCACTGAATGGTGAGATCCGGCGCCGACCTATCGTCGGCTAGCTAGGTTTCCCTCCTCGGGGCACCGCGCGCGCTCCAGCCGGGACAAGCTCTAAGTTCCCGACCGATCCTCCGACATTAGATTAGATTAGATTTATTAATAATTCTGCAATTAAGTGTGAGAACTTGGTGGCAGAATACACTAACTTAACATTACAGAACTTAACAACTATACAAACTCTACAAACGTTACAAATCTCATGAACATTTCACCGTGCAATCTTTCATAGAACTCCACTTCAACAAACTTCACTTCACCACACTTCACCGCACTGCGATACAGCGAGCTGTAATGTCTTTCTTACTCACTCGTTTCTCTCAGTTGCACAACGTCACTGCACTTCACGCCACTGCACTGCACATAATAATAGTAGCAATAATAATAATAATAATAATAATAATAATAATAATAATAATAATAATAATGCTATGTGTGGCATGTGTGCATACCACCTACAATTAATGTACTACTAAACACAAGTTTAAAACCTAGGTGGTGGGTTAAGTTTATTAAAATTAGTTGCAGAATAAAAAAGTCCAAGTATATGTGGAAAGATTAATAAAAACATGTTTCAGATGTTTTAGTTTCAAAGTGGTTTTAAATTAAAATAAGCAAACTGAAATCAATGTATAAATTAAATAAGACAGTAATTAATTAAAACAATTGGTTTCCGAACTCGAGTATTTTCTGAACACGTCCTTGGACCAACTTCTAAAAGTGCACAGAGAAGTCTCAGAAGACGGGCATCTCTGGAATTGCAAGGCCGTTTGTGTCGCATTTCATTAATGAAAAGTGAGTTCTCTGTTTACGTTACACTCGTTGCATTAAAACATTGAAAAGTTTTTCTAGAAATTTGTGACTTTTTGTTTGATTCCTTTACTTCACATCTTTGTTTATACGCAATATGGCCATCTGATGAAAATTAAGTGTCTATATACAAATAAGGACGTGAAATAAGTAATAAAACAAAATAAAAACAGTTATTAACAAGAAAAAATATATTTGCGTTAACTCTGCTTGTATCGGTTCAAAACAGTATTTGGCTCTTACAGTTATATTTTTCCATATTCTCTTGTCTAAGACAGTTCTTTTTATATCACAGCTTTGAGTTTTCCTTGGTTTGGGTGGTGCCTAACTGTGGGAGATACTTGGCGAATGAAATCGCTGCAAACGAACGAGTAGGTCTGCGCCGGATTCCAGCAGGTACGGCACACCGCCTCCTCCGGCCATATAACATGTGCCACACTCACGGGACGAATTGACAAAAGTGTTTACACGCTCGGACACACTCGGTGCGGTGGCGATGGTGTGACGGTTAGCGTACCGGACTGTTGTACCCAAGCTCGCGGGTTCAAACCCGATCGAAGCCGTGGATTTTTAGGGCGACAAAATCCTTCGTACGCCTTCCTTCGGAGGGGAAGTAAAGCCGGCTGTCCCATGTTCGTAGATTTACTTGCATGTAAAAGATCCTCAAGCCTCAATGACGCCTCTGAGCTAAATTCAAATCGCCTGTTTCTCGCCCAAGAAATACCTCCTTTCTCTGCTAGTGGAAAGGAGCGTAGCGAGATTTGCGTGGTCAGACGGAAGAGCGGGCCTGATGGCCCGAGTCTCGCCACGTAAAATAAGGCAAATTCAATTCAATTCACTCAATTTCGCCCACTCACTCATTTTTCTCTAAGGTCGGATATAACTGAAGAAGTATCTTGTTCCTTTGCTGTAATTTTCTGCCATTGTATATTCTATATTTCGTTAACTCGCTAAATAATGGAAACGTGGACGCTAAAAATCTCGTCGTGTCTCATTTCAATTCATTAAAGTATGAAGAATCGTTGTTTAGATTATTTTATAAAATTTTTTGTTCACTTACTGGGTAGTCATTTTCACAGCAGTGACATTTCACATTAAAATAAATTGTTATACAATCGCACTTCCATGAAAGTGACTCTGCTATCAAAAGTTTGCAAAAAAATCGATTTTTACATCTTTCGTTTTCCATTTTTTGTGTATTTAAATCAAATTATTTCCATTTGTTATTCCTCAGAAGGTTATTATTGAAGCTATTCTGCAGAATTGTGTCTTGCTAGTTACGAACCAGGATATCAAATTGTCTTTTCTTTTCATTTTCAAGTTTTTGGAGCAACTATTTTCGTGGAGCCAAGGGTCCAAACGTCGTCGACTTCGTGAGGTACCGAGGCCTCAAAACCAAGCAAACAACTTTCGGTTGGAATTCCGATGACAAAAGAACTGCGGAAGAGCGAACAGCCATAGACCGTAACCGCATTTTTTTCAAACAAACCTTATTTTTGACGTTTCTTTCACTTTCCTCCTCGTAGCCTTGAGAAGTTGCGAGTGTGCGCTTCTTTTGTTTGCTAAAAATGTACCCGATAATCTAGTAGCCTTCTAAAAGTTGACGCAACACATAAAGCCAAGTCACAACCTTGAGTCTTTTGTGTTGAAAAATACCTGTCTCGCTGTAAAAGGGTGCATTTTAGTCATCTAAAATACTGTAGTATTATCTGCTGTAGTTTGCTTTTGTGGTTAGAAAAGTACATAAAAAGCATTATTAAATTTCCGTTTCTCGTCAAAAAGTTTTTTTTCGCAAGAAACGTATGATATGATGTTATTTTCTAAATAAAATCTTCACGATTTTTAACAAGTGATATTTGATTCTTTTACTGTCAAAACAATTGCTTCGTATTTATGTCATTTATAACAAATATAAGCATTACAGATATGATGTGACTATACTGACAGGCTTTGGTACAAACCAGGGTTGTCCAACTGACGGCCCGCGGTGCCATATACTGTGGCCCGCAAAATGTTTTTAGACAAATGTGAATGCCCCTTGCATGCATGTCGGGCGAGAACATTGGGCGCCTAGCACAAGGAATTTAATATATATATATATATATATATATATATATATATATATATATATATATATATATATATATATATTGTTAAAATTCAATGTTCAATGTATGTTCAAATTAACTGCGTTATGCATTGAGGACCCTCATATCACAAACAGTTTCACCCCCCCCCCTTGTTGAAGAGCAAACTGCCGATATCAGTCGTTCGGCAGATTGCCGATATCAACATAACGGAACCGGGAGCGACAGCTCTCGGCATCAACAGATGTCACGCAGTCTATCTGACCGGGAGGTTCTAGGTTCGAGTCCCAACAGTGGCAGGATTTTCGACACTACTTTGCTAGCTAGCAGGGCAGCGGCGGAGTCGCCTGGGCGTTGCAGGCGGTCGGCGTGGGCGCTGGGAAGCCCCTGATTACCCGACAGCCGCTCATTATCTGGTAATGCCGGCCCCGGAGCTCCTGCGGCGGCGGCGGCGGCGGCGGCGGCGGCCCTCCAATGCACAGTCCGCCGTTCGAGATTGGGTTGTCGCTTCGGCACGACAATTTTGGAACGCTCTCGACCAATTCCGTGTTGTTTGTTTTTCATCTCGCTTAGTGAGTTTGTGATGCGTAGTGATGGTCGGAGAACGGAAGTTTTGTCAAACTCTCTCGATCAATTGTGTGTGCCCTAACGTTTCAACGAGTTAGAAAAACAGTTGTCGTAGTGCACAATGGAGAATGCTAGATTGGTGAATATTGGGACGAGTATTAGAATGAAATCTTGGACAGTAATGATAATAGTATTTGGATGGCATTCACATGCGCAAGAATAGTAGAGGAGGTAAGTTGTGGGAATGAGACGCACTTCATCGTGGAGGAACGCTGTCGACGGCATGACATGGGACGGCCCGTGAAACCACGCAAGGATAACGAAACATCGATGTTAGCAAATATCGATGTTAAAAATACATCGACTGAAAACCATCGATATTTTTCAACATCGATATTTTTAGCCTGGTTTCGTAACTTCTAACATTACATTCGTGTGCATTAAAATTTAATTTGACAGTGTGCGTGTTTATCAATTCGCCGAATAAGGATATGAGAAGGAGTGGACTTTACGCCCAGAACGTATTTGTTAACCACATCACAATTTGCGAAATAAATGTGAGGAAAGAGGGAATACAAGGGCATGGAGGTCATCTCGGGCCTGAGAGTTTGGTCGACGAAGGTAGTACTAAGAGTGGTCCCAACATATGAACTAAGTGTTACCATCAGTTATTTCATCTTTTTAACTTTTACAGTATTGTGATCACGGGGATATTTCATTCAGAAACAAAACATCAGCAAACATCGCAAAACATCGATGTTAAAAAAGATCGGCGTTAATACATCGATGTTTCTACAAACACATCAGTGTTTCTACAAAACATCGTTGTTTTCAAAACATCGACACCGATGTCGCTTCCCTAGCCGGAAGAGACGTACAGCAAGACACGAGGCAGCTAACAATACAATAGTCAGCAGAGTGATATATCCTTGACGCAAGAGCGTGAAGAAACTAATATTATTGAATAATAGGCCAGGAAATGCAGTGCGTTGTTAGTGGGAGGAGCGCAATAAGGTGTGGGAGGAAAGCATTAAGGTGTGGGAGGCGTTTCGGTCCTGTGGGAACCCGGACGCTCGCCGCCTTCGCCGTTCCCCGCCTTGCCTTGCACCGGGAGCGCTCGCGTTATGTCAGCCGGCCTTGGCCCTGCCACTGCCGCCGCCGCCGCCGCCGCCCCCGCCGTTGTTCTACAAGTTTACAGAAGCGCGGCGCCGCCTGGTGCCAGTCCGTCACAGTCCTCACCGCCCGTTTAAGTGCCCACGCCGCGGGCGGTAAACAAGTCTTCGATCCCTTTCCTCAAAGCCTGAGCAAATTTAAAAATAAATTAGTTTCTTGAATGTGGATATGTTATAAATATATTTAATAAAATTCAGTGCAATTACCTATGTCTTCTTTGTAATTAAGTATTATTATTATTGTTATTATTATTGTTGTTATTTGAGTCCCCACCAAACTATTGACTTGGGCCCTCCATTAATGGAAAACTGTGCTTGGGGCGGTGACTTTATACGTAGGCTTCCGCGGCTCGAGTTTATTACTTCTAGGCTGTCCGGGTGACGCCGCGTCGTTGTCAGATAGACCGACGTTTCGACTGTCATGTCGCAGGCTTCTTCAGGGTAGTGACGGGCTACCTCACTACCCTGAAGAAGCCTGCGACATGACGGGCGAAACGTCGGCCTAACTGCCAACGACGCGGCGTCACCCGGACAGCCTAGAAGTAATGGGGCGGTGAATATTTGTCACGCCCACAGGGATTGATTTGTAGCGCTGATCCAGTCCAAACCGTCCTGACAGCAACTTTCGCTCCGTCGCTGTACCTTTTGGCCAGTGCCGCTTCGTGAACTATTGCCGTTAGCGCGCGGTTTGAAGCACTCGCAGTTAGCCACATAACGATCGTTGTTGAAAAGTAGTAAGCTGGTTTTGCCAGAAAGCTACAATAATTTCCCCTGTGCGTACAAGCGCAATGGCAATGACCGCGTGCGGCGCGCAGAAAAATTGTTTCTGACTCTAACCGGGTAATATTTGGTTTGGGATCTACACGCCTTTCTACCCTGGGACCTCCAATGAGAATGAATCTTACGTGATGCAGAAAACGAAACCCTAACCATAGTCTCGTCTATTATTAAATTCATAATTGGATTTTTTTAAAACGTAGCAACGTTTGGGACCCCCACCAAACTACTGACCTGGGTCCTCCACTATTGGAAACACGTCGTTGGGGCTACGGCTATCTGACAAACTGATTTGTAGCGCAGTTCCAGCGCTAATCCACGCAAACCATCTCGAGGGACGACT